>MU863979.1:0-134163 GCA_033296885.1 Triangularia verruculosa | reverse complement strand
GAGTGGGGCCCGTGCGCAGGTGCCGGGTAAGTGCTCGGTGACGGGTAAGCTCTTCGGGCAAAGACTTGGCCGAATCCTCCAATCCTTCACACCTACAACCACGTAGTATTACAGCTGCCAGTCCACTGTAAATTAGGCCTCACAGGGACCTATTTTAACATTATTTAAATACGAAATTTATTAAAAGTATTAATTATAAGCTTTTTAATTTAATTTATAATATAATGTTTATATTAATTTAAAGTAAAAAAATTGATATATTCTTTAATTAAAAGTTTATCGATATTTTAATTATATTTATATATTTAATTATTAATTTAATTATTAAACTTTTTTTAGTTTTCGAATTATTTTTTAAAAATTATTAAAGTTATATAATAACGGTTTATAATTTTCTATAATTATTTAACGGTTTATTTATATTATTTAATATCTTAAGTAATATTTATAATAATATTTTAAACTTAATTAATAAAAGAGGTATTAATATTTTTGGTCTATTATTTAATAAATGTAATACCAGTTTTAATTAAAGTAATATATTTAATATAATATAATGGAATATAATTATATTATTATTTAAGGTTATTAAATTCTTTTTTTAAAATATAATCTTTATTATTTTATTTAATTAATTAAAAAGCGTTTTTATAAATTTTATATACACGACGATAAAGTTTTACGAATTAAAAAGTAAAATTTAAAATAATATTAAAAGATTAAATATTATTAAAAATTATTATAATAATATCGAATTTATATAGTATATAAAGGGTAAGCTTTATATAGTTATTAATTTATATCAGTTTAACTAAAGCGGTATATTAATATTAAAACTTAAATATATTATATAACGGAATAAAGAAATTATTATAAAGGTTTCGGATTATCGTATATATAAGCGATATAATAATAAATAATATTAATAAAGGAAAATATATTTTATAATTCAAAATAATAAGTTTAAATAAAAGAGAGCTTTAAAAGGAGTATTTTTAATAATAGAATTAAAATCTTCGTTAATATCGACTTAAAGGTTATAAAGTAGAGTAATTAAACCTTTAACGATATTTAAAGGGGCTAATAATAATATATTAAATATTAATAAAGAAGGAAGTAAAGGGTAAATAAATATAAATAATAATTAGTAATAATATAGTATATTAAACTTTAAATAATTAAAGATTATATATAATAAAAGTTATAATATAAAGCTTAGAACGGTAGTTTAATTATAATAATAATCTTTAATAACTTCGAAGTTTATAATAAAGAAAAAAAGAAGAAAACTTAGAATAATATAATAATCCTAAACGCGTATTTATCTTCCGTTAAGTAGTCCGTACCCTCCTTACCTTAAGCTACTACTAAGTCCTTTAATATACTACTGGGCCAGTAGGATTCCTTTAATATCCGCTATACCTCTGATTAACTGCTTCACTTTTAACGGTTGGCTTATAACGTGCAGGTTGGTAGTTGTTGGGCCGTGATGTGGCCGGTTGGTTGTTGGCCGTGTAACAATAACCAACTACACCACGAAACCTTGTTAATTCGCTAGGGTATACTGTGGGGACGTGGTGTCAAGTCGGCAAGCTTGATAGGCTTTGGAAAGGTGCCCGGAAAAGGAAGCCCCTGAATACTACGGGCACCGCTTTCAAACTGAGCCAAAGCTTGTCGTTACCGAACATTGACGTGATTTCTCCAGAGTGTCCGATCTAGACTCAGCAATGTCTGTAGTTGCCGTTTCAATGTGGCCAACATGCCTGTTCTCAGATATCAAGTATTGCTTTTAAGATCAACTCTCTCGTCTCTGTTTGCATCAGTACAGATTGATGTGTTCTGCTAGCTTCCCCTCCCAAAGGCCACTACTAATATCTCCGGTCACACACTTTCCAAGTTCAAGTGCATTGGACTGAGGTGATCGGCCTGTACTGCCAACTGCCCGGTCTTTACCGGCTAGACTTACTCGGCGTGCCTCCCTCGGTCCTTGAGTTCTTGCCCCGGCTTCCGCAGCTGTATGGGCGGATGGCGCAATTCTCAAGGTGGGCCAACCACTGCTAATATGGAAGCTTTGGAGTCATCTCAACCATGAACGTCGAGCCGTGTGCTTCCTGCTTGATCTTACCTGAATGATGGGTGGGACTTCCGGTGCATGATTGGCAAGTTGGTTGCGTCAATGTTGTGGAGTAACAGATGAGTTAAGACGGGCAGAATGAAGAAGGGGGCCGCTTCTAAACTAATTTGCACGATAGTGAGTAAGGTATGATTTGTCTCGTGTTGAAAAGTACCAAGTCTGGATGGATTGTTAGCTGTATGCAGGCTTTAGCGATTGGAGGTTCAAGGCAACCCCTTGCAGCGAGCAGTGATGATATCAAAATCTGAGCTCGCATAGCTCAGGCATGCATGGCAAATATGATGATACTACTCTTCATCCTTCAACCAGTCACGCCCCCGTCTTTCTTCTGCTTGAACAGACCTATCCTAAATGTTTCACGCAGCGTTCTTTGAATCGTTTCATCAGCCAGTGCCGGGACCGAGTGGATCCCCGGGAGTTTGTGTCGCGGCGACGGCCCCGGGCTTGGCCACCCACAGCAACCGCTGCAGGGCAGCCAATCCGAAGAGTTGAATGAGGCCGGCCACAACGGCTGCGGCCTGCATCGCACCGACTGCTTGGCTGCCTGCGTTCCACGCCGCTGCAGGGGGCCGCAAACCGTTAGAGAGTGGTATTCTGATCTTTCCACACTTCCTTCTGTTGCAATCACCCATCTTGCCCATAGCCGCCCAGCATCGGCACTCATAATTCCACTGCATACGCCTTTTGCACCACTTTGAGGCCGTCTGGCCCAATCAACGAGCCTCTGTTGAAGAACGAAAACCCGGACAGGATGCGATGCGCCGTTTCGTTTGCCACGCCCGCCCATGGCCGGCCATCACGCCCCGGATCTCAGAGCATCAGACCTAGTCGATACACATTCGGGGCTTGACTTCAGATCACTACATATATCGGAGGATTCCCTGTCTCAAATCCAAACTCTCTCACAACAGCATCCAGCACTCAGCACTCATTCTCAACACCAGATCTTTGGGTCACAGTCTTTCCTTTCACTTGCCATCATTTTTCTGATTCTCGGGCCGGACCCTTGCCATTCCCTTTTTACAACCACCGAAGTTTACAAACAGTCTCAGCGACAAATTTAATCACCGCTTTCAAAATGCAGTCCACACTTGTTCTATCTCTCCTCGCCGCCTCGGCCTCTGCCATGGTGCACATCCCTCGCCAAGGTGGTGTCAACCAGGCCGTCATCCCCCAGGACTTCGGAGTCAAGGCCGGCGATGGCAAGGACACCATCCAAGCCGGAAGCTGCGTCGGCGCCAACCAAAAGCCGATCCCCTGCAACTGCCCACCTGCTCCCAACGACCCAGACTTCCTCGGCAAGCTCTCGCAAGGCCTCAGCCAGGGCTTCTTCCCAGACCCCAGTGTGCCAATCCCCATCTCGCTCGAAAAGTTCAACGACGCCTCAGATACTTCGGTCGAGACTCAGAAGATGCGCGGTACTGCCATGATCCAGGTCTTGCAGAGCTTGAATGGGCCCAAGGGGTCGGGTTGTCCTGGTGTTGCTGCTCCCAACCTGGTGAAGCTTCAGCAGACAGGGCAGATTGGAGCTGGCAGCGTGGGCAACGCCGGCAAATAAACGGAGAACGTCGATTGGATCTTTCGTTTCTACTGCCTTTCATTATTGGTGGCTTTTTGTTGTTTGGGTCAGGTCAAACATGAACCTTGGTGGGGTCCTATAGCATTTGCTGGAGTCATTCATTCTTGGGTTGTTTTCATCCTCATCGCCGGCATCAATCTTTCGGCATACATCCATCTGGCCTTTCGTCTTTCGTTCATCACATACACACACACCCACTCGATGATTTTTGGGTACCACCCTGGGACAGCGCTTTTACGACATATAATTTTTATCACTCCGGTATTGACGATCCTTCTGAAACATTTCACTACACTCAATCATTGTACAAACCACGGTCTTTTAGCAGCTCTGGCGGAACATATCACTCATTCGAACTCCATCAGACTTATACATGCCAGAACTTTTAATCGTGGAACATCCACCTTCCATTAGACACACTCGCTCAACCTGGCCTCGCCAAAACGGCCTTTACTAACCCACCTACAGCACAGGAGACCTTTTTCTCTGGGATACTTTTAATACGTTGTCACTCGCTTTGTCTTCCCATTTTCAAGTCTTTCATTTATTCATCTAGGTTTCTCTCGTCTTTACGTCAGGATTCCTTTCACTCGCTCACCATCTTCATATTTCATGACTTTCTTTCAATTTCTTTTTTTTCTCTTAGCGTTTGTCCCCGGTTGGATCGACCAACTAGCTATCTGTGGTTTCCTTCACTCACTTTTCGCAGATGTTTTCTATTCATTTTCTTTCAACAATTCACTCTTTTTTTTTTCAGATTATCTGTCACTACTTTCACCTTAACGGCACATGATACGGATTGAGATAGGGATGGATGGGATGCATGTCAGGCGTTTTTGGTTTTTTTTGCGAGTTGGGAATAAGGGAGGTGATGGAAGACAGGGATGTAATAGACAAAGGGGGATGGGATATATACAGGGGTGAATACACATGGATTTGAACTGAACACCTCATCATTGCGCAACTTGTGAGCTGAATTGACCTGGAGAGGTGACTGTCCCTGATCCTGTTTCTTGGAGAAGATCTTGATCCTGCTCTGGAGTTGGGGTACGTCTGCAACAATATCCGTTTGAGCACTGCCAAGCCCCGTGCCGCTGCTAAGTGCTGTTTCTGACCACATTAAACACACAAAGTCAGCGGCCATGGTGTAGTGGTTAGCATTAATGCCTTCCAAGCATTAGAGTCGGGTTCGATTCCCGATGGCCGCATTCACTTTTGCAACATTTTTATTCCCTTCCTTTTTAGCCTCAGAACAAGGCATTATTGCTACCTTCTATCATCTTTTATTTATTTATTTTTACTGTCAAAATGGGCGTAGCATCATGCATCCTAGAATCCTCTTCAGATCTCGATAGGAGAGTAGAGTAATTGAAGTCCTGGAATCTATGCCACTACTCATTTTCCCCACCGCTGGCAAACATTTGGAGTGGAAGGCACCAAAACGTTAAGAAGTCAACATCTCGACGAGTGGATTTGAAAGATCAATCTTTCCCAAGAATTGCAAGTTTCAGGGCGGTAGCAAAGGCGGGTGTGCGGCATGGTCCTCTGTGGAGATCTGGCCCGTCTTGGTCGCCGGATTGTTCGGCCACACCACTAGAGCCTGGACGGAAATTCCGGTTTTTTGTCGGTTTGGAATGGGGTTGCAGACTTGGTTGCAGAAAGACAAAACCGAGGTGTTGGGATTTGTCGGGGTTGCAATCACTGTGTCAAATTCATGGGCATCTTGCACCGAGTTAATTAGATTGTCTATGTACACATAAAATAGAGATGGTGAGCTGTAGTAGAGGTTAGCTTTCCTGAACCATAGCGAAAGATGTAAAGTGGGACTTGGAAACAGCATCGCACATGGCAAAGAGAGGTTAGCATTTGCAATATGAGGGTGAAAGGTTCAATGATACAATATAAACAACTCTATTATGTGCGCTTTGTTCCTAGCGTGTAATTAGATGTCTCCTAGCATAGTTGTTCGTTATTGAGCACAGTTTATGCTTAATAAATGTGGGTTTTGGGATGCTTATTACTCCATATGAGCGCTCAGGTCAGCAGCGGCAACTCCACGCTTGCCGGCTGGGGCCGCAACATCGGCAGCATTGCCTGTCTCGTTGTTGGTGAGAGTACCGTTAGCAGCGAGGGCGCCGTTATTAGGAGGAGGAGTGGCGGCTCCAGCATCAGCACCCATGCCGGCATCAGCACCCATGCCGGCATCAGCGCCCGCCTCTGCTGCTTCACCTCCAGCACCTGCCGCAGCTCCGGCATCAGCTCCGGCACCCGCATCAGCTCCGGCACCCGCATCAGCTCCGGCACCCGCATCAGCTCCAGCTCCGGCACCAGCTCCGGCATCAGCCCCGGCACCAGCACCAGCACCTGCCCCTGCACCTGCATCAGCTCCGGCACCCGCACCTGCCGCAGCTCCGGCATCAGCCCCTGCACCGGCACCAGCTCCGGCGCCAGCACCAGCCCCGGCACCAGCTTTAGCATCAGCCCCGGCACCAGCTTCAGCACCAGCACCCGCGCCGGCACCAGCTCCAGCACCAGCACCCGCGCCGGCATCTGCCCCGGCTCCAGCTCCAACTCCAGCGCCAACTCCGGCCGCAGCGCCAGCCTCCATATCAGCCGCAGCATCACCTGTAGCGTTGTTTGCGGCACCACCGATAGCCGGTGCAGTTCCATTGTTGGCAGCTCCTCCTACGCCAGCACCAGCCTCGGCTCCGACACCAGCTCCGGCACCAGCTCCAGCATCAGCACCAGCTCCGGCATCAGCTCCGGCACCAGCTCCGGCACCTACTCCGGCACCTGCTCCAGCACCTGCTCCAGCATCAGCACCAGCTCCCGCACCAGCACCAGCTCCCGCACCAACACCAGCTCCCGCACCTGCTCCAGCTCCCGCACCAGCACCAGCTCCCGCACCAGCACCAGCTCCCGCACCAGCATCGCCTCCTGCGCCGGCTCCGGCTCCGGCGTCAGCTCCAGCCCCGGCGTCAGCTCCAGCCCCGGCGTCAGCTCCAGCCCCGGCGTCAGCTCCAGCTCCTGCGTCAGCTCCAGCTCCTGCGTCAGCTCCAGCTCCGGCGCCAGCACCCATACCCGCGTCAGCTCCGGCACCCGCACCAGCACCGGCTCCTTGACCACCCCCGCCCCCTACCACAATAACAACCGGCCCATTCCCCTTGCCCTTACCCTCCCCCTTGCCCTTCCCTTGTCTATCATTATCATCATCATCGTTGTCGTTATCATCGTCACTCTTTCCCTTGCCACCACGGGCCTTGACACGGGTGGGTTGGCTTTGGTTACGCTCCTCTGCGCTGGGGGTGGCTGTGGCTTTGCCTACCCCTCGTGCATGAGCAATTCGTGCATATTGGGGGGCGGGAGCAGCTTGGACGGCTGGGATGGCGACGCCTGCCACGAGAGCTCCCTGTGGGTCTTGGTTAATATGGTGAGTTTGGCTGGAGATGGAGGGAAGGGGAAGCTTACTGCGTAGCGAAGGGTGATGGCCCGGGAGTCGACTCCGGTGAAACCAGCGACGGAGGTTGCGGCGAGGAGCCCGCCGGTGAGGGCTTGGACAAGAGAAGGAGCGTGCATCTTGATGAATAAGGAGTGGCGGTGTCCTGAAGAGAAAGACACGAATGAAAGAATAGGTTGTAATGAAAGAAGAACGGCACAGCCGAGTAAGGAATGATAGATCCAAAGAGGGTCTGAAGGAAAGACTAGAAATGAAGATGACTACCTGAGTATCCTGAAGAGGAAAGAAGAACAGGAGGAAGTCCTGGGCGAGACTTTCATTTATGTCAAAGGTTTCTGGTGACCTCTGATCCAAGTCATGATTTTCCTGTGGCAGGATGCGATATGTTACGTTTCCCCATGGTGGTCGCCGGGGGAGAGGGCGAGCATCAATCGGGGTCGAAAAGCGGGATCATCTCAAGTTGCTGGTAGTGATTGCAAACCACTGGACTTGAGATCGGGCTTGTGTGACGAGGGGAGGATTCACCCGGTGTCGCGTCTAAAACTTGAAGCGGGAAGATGTGCTGGATATCCTGAGGTGATGAACGTATCAAGGCTGCATGATGCCGGCCGGATGGGGACATATCTGGCGGAGATATCGTTCCTAGATTTTGGATTTCAGATAGAAAGCTCGAGACGGTAGCACATCGGACCTGTGGTGACGGGCTGGACATCATGGTGGTCAGGGGGCGGGTGCTGCGCCTGCTGTGCCAGCGGGGTGCATTGTGGTGATGCTTCGCTCGTCAGACCCACCCCGCGGGTTCTTTTGTTTCTGCTGGGCCGCGAGCTTCTGGCGAGGGGGCACAGGGTCCATGACCCGGCCACATCTCACGATCTGCGTCTTGGCCTGCGGCGGTGGGTCGATGTCTCCGCGGTCAGAAAGCTTGTTTGTGACGAGGTGTCTTTGGTTTCACTGGCATCCTCTGACCAGTATCGACCTCGAGCAAATATCATCGGGACCGAGGTGGACAAAAGTCCGACAAATGTGGATGAAGCCGGCAAGAAGAATTGCGCCATGCCATGATCAGGCAGGGTCAACTACAGCGTATGGAAGGAGCGATGGGGTGATGAAATTCGGCACGTTACACGGGCATGGAAAGAAATCTCCGAAATTCATGCTAGACTGACAGGTAACACAGATACGATCTGATCTACGTCTTCTAGTTCTTTGCACCACCTCCCGGGCGAAGCACGAAGCTGACCATGCTGCGCGGTGGCACACTGGCCGACAATGTCCTTCCCGACGCATCCAATGTCGCAACAATTTGATCACAATCGCGACTGCCATCTGTCACCCAAGCGGCGACTCCATCGGCAGCTGCTACAAATGAGCTGCCTGCTCCCGTTGTCCCGATATTGACGCTGATCGTCCTCGCGCTCCCGCTGTTGTTGTTGATGACCTGAACAGCAATCGTTCCGTCAACATTCCTAAAGGCCGATGTCCGGACGTTCGAAGGCGCACCCGATGTCGAAACCCGAACCGCACCCGGTCGCACGAATCTGCTCCAGTTTGCGAACGCCCACAGTCTCTTGGATGGTTCTACCTGCTTGTTGACGACGCGGATCATCTTGCTGTTGGTGGTGCTTGGTCTGTCCTGCCCTCCAATCCAATACAGATAGGCACTGACATTACCGTTGACGATAGCACCATAGATATTATTAGCCCACGTCAATCCCTCGCCGGCACCGCCGTTAGAGTGCCAAGAGCTTGTCCACGCTCCGTTGTTATCGGCCGCTTCAGTCATCCATGTCTGGCGGGCGTTAGTCGTCTTGTAAACTCACCCCTTTCTGAGAGACATACTTTATGACGGGTCGACAGAGGGGAAGAGGGTCCAGATGTGTATGCGTGCCCGGTTACGACACCCAGGGAGCCCTCGACAGACCTCATCTCATTAAGCATACTGTTCATGACCGACCAGCCCATCGTGTCACAGCAGTTGATGATGACATGGGTCATGTTGTTTCGGTCAAGCGTCGGCCTCAGTACTCTGATGAAATCCTGTGCCTGAGTGCCCGAACTTCTCATGGAGGCGTAGCTCGTTCTGGGAGGCCATTAGCAGGTAAGATTCCCGTTCTGAGCTTGGGTGGGCTCACGTGTAGTCAGGTTCGTTTAGGAAACCCAAGTGGGTAACCTCAACACCCTCCTGTTGATAGAACTTGATGTACTGGACCAGATAATTCGCAAATGCCTGTTTCCAGTCACCACTACTGCAGCTGGCTCCGGATACGCCGCAAAGACTGCCGCCATTGGCATCATTGTTATTCGTCTTCATGTATCCCGGCGCACTCCACGCATTGGCATAGATTGTCTTCAGCCCATACGTCTTGACCGCCTCCTGCGATACCCAGACCTGTCCGTTATCACTCCCATCCCAAACGTAGTTGGGCGTCGCAGAAGGGCCACCCGGATTCCGAGGTTGGATGGACACCATCCAGTCGTCTCTCATGTCCACGCTGGAGCCAATGCCGTTCCGGAGAATAGACAATCCCGCCCCCTTGGTCGTCGAGAACATTAAATCGAGGAACTTCCGCTGTTGATCCTCGGACAACCGCTTCATGGTTACCGCCCGTTGGAAGGCTTCCGAGGTTCCAAAGCCGTCCATTGTCTGGAAAGTACGCGACAGATCTACCGTGATTGTCGAGGCTTGTCTGGACTGCAACTCCGAGGCAGACGCGCCGCCAAGGAGAAGAAGGCTGGAGAGCAGAGCAGTTGGATGCATCGTGCCAGTGAGTGGTGCTCAGTCGAGTGAGGTTGAGGAGGCCCAGTTGCCTGGTCGAAGCATCCCGATATAAGTATCCCTGGCTTCCGTTCCACTAAGTCTCTAAATCATCGGATTCTCAGGTTTTGGCCCCATTCATCCACCATACCTGCATATCCGCGCGGTCACAATTCTCCTAAATACCTAAAGCGAGAAGCTGGGAACAGATATTACTTCACAGAGCTCCGGTAGCACTCGCACCTCAAAGGTACCACCTCTATATCTCAAGGCCTTATTCAATGTGCCATCAGGCACAGCGCTACGGACCGGCTATTTCCCCAGATTCTGGGCACTTTATCCATACTCCCACGTGGAACTTGCGTTCCAGTCCACATCGGGTATTTGCCCATCTGCCGGTGCTTCCTGAAGCACCATCATGGCGGGGAATTGTGGGGAAGCCACTTTGTTCTTCTAATTCCCCGGTTGGCGGAATATTTCCTTTGCACGCATCACTTCCGTTAGTCCAGGTTGGTCAGATATTTCTGACAGCTTGTTTGATTGCTGGTGTGGTTTCATTGGAGGCTCTAACTACATGTCGATGTACTCCACGGTCAGGGGTAGGTTGGGGGGGCAAAGAGGAAGCTCCTTTCTCGGTCCCTGGAGCCAGCCCAGTTGTGATGTCCCTTAGTTGCCGTCATCGGGAATGACGAACCGCTTGAGAAGCTCCTCAACAGTCTCATATCTCTTTTGGTTTCTGTTGCGGCCGCCTCTGCCCCTGCCGTTACCACCGCCATTCCCGTTGGCATTGCCATTCCCGCCGCCGTTGCCGTTGCCGTTGCCATTGCCGTTGCCATTAGCACCATTTCCATTATCATTGTTACCAGTGTTAGCATTCCCATTGCCATTGTCATTTCCGGTATTGCCGTTACCGTTCTCCACAGGGAACGGATTAGTACCAGCAGTACCGTTGGTAGGCTGAGCACCAACAGCACCACCAGTAGCGGTGGGTACAATTCTCCCAGTGTTTACTGTGGGAGTCAAGGTGGGAAAGTCAGCCGACACGGTACTCAGCGCAAGGATGGCCTCAACAGCAGCGAGGTTCTGCTCCTGCGCCGAGGACCCAGCCTTGGCGTTCGCCGCAACAGCGGCGGCAAAGGCGGCTTGGTTGGAGGAGGTCTCGAACTCGACGTCCTCGAAGGTGTCGGCCGTGGTGATATCCTTGGCGGTGCTGATGGTGGGCTCAACGTCGATTTGCTGAACTGCGAAGCAGCCTGCGTGAATCATGTTAGCACGTACACAAAACATTGAATGGGGGTTACAAATGGTACAAACCTCCAAAAGGCCCAGCCTGAGCGGCATTCCTGCACCTCACCGTGCAAACATTCCCCGTCGACCCGCCAATGCACTTCATATCGTCCGGCATGGTAACCGTGATGGTGAACTCCTGCGAGGCAGCTTGACTCAGTCCGTTCTGCCCGGGAATGTTGTTACTGACGACCAGCTCATGGGACATGACGCCGGTATTCGAAGTCTCATCCAACTCGCAAGAGTAAGGACCCGCCCCGTCGGCGTTGACTTGGTGAATAGTCACGTCAACGCTGGAGCCCTGTCTCACGGCAGTGACGGCGCCCTCGGCTAAAGCGTCCTCGGTTACGGTGCCGACGTCAATGTTGCCGTTGAGGCTGGTCCGGCCGCAGGAGTTGACGGTGCCGGCGGCGATCTCGGCGTCGCGGATGATGGTCGTGTCCATCTGGCAGGGACTGATGGAGGTGCAGTTGCGGGCGATGGCGGAATTGACCATGAAGCCGACTGAGGGCGGGGAGTTGGCTTCGCCTTGGGCGGCGAGGATGACGCCGTGGGCGGAGACGAGGTGGGGGAGGAGGAGGGCCGCCAGCGGCAGAGCGGTTGATTGGAGGGAGATGTACATTGTGATGTATTTTGCCAGGGGGGGATGAGGTTGAATGAGAGTGTTGTGGTGAGAGGAAGGATAAAAAAGGGGGGTATCACAAACGAAGGGAATCAAGGCTCAGCCCTTTGATGAAGGGAAGTAAGGCTCAGCCTTTGATGAAGAGAGGGGGAGAAAGGGGTCGGGAAAGTTCTCAGCCTGGAGATTTTCGCCGACGAAGAGAAGAGAAGAGGAGGATAAAGGAAAAAGAAAAGATGATTGTCTTGGACTGGAAAAGAAGGGGGAAATGGGGGAAGGAGGAGTTCAAGATATAGTGGTGTGACTGCGCGAATACGGCTTCATGGTGGATATGGTCTGACGGGAGCCAAGGAGAGTTTGAGTCTGGAGGGGGCAAACAAGAACGAGTCGGGGGGCTGATGATCTGGGGACCGTTGACATCGGAGGGGAGAGTGACCGGTGCCCGGAGCGGTTGTGAGAGAAAGACGGCCCGAGTTGTCGGATCATAAACGGATTCTGATGTCTCATCGCGAGTCAGTTCGGGATTGTGGTCCAAGTGTGGTGTTTGGGGAACGGATGCGGCTTTTGGGTAGGTATGAACCTGGTGATGGGCGTGCGGTTCACTGTATTTGGGCCAGAATGAATTGTATGACACATCTCATATTCAGCGACCGACTGTTCTGGCGACCGGAAGTGGTTTTCTCCTACATCCAGTCCTCGTTGATACCACTTTTCCAGATGGCGATGCCACGGGTTATAGAGAGAGGCAGAAGTAGCCAACCTTCATGCTGGTTCCTCCATGATAGTACCAAAGTCCAGTCTGGTCATCAACGTTGAAGTTCCGTCATGACTGGGATTTGCCTCTCGGCCAAAAGACTTTGTTTCAATGACTTTTGAGATGGTGTTTCGGAATTGGATTGTCTGATAGAGAGGCGAACAATGGGGTGGAACCACGCCATGACCCCGTGGCACAGAGGGGAGTACGTCATAGGTGAGAAGAGAACGGAGCATATAGGTGTATAGACTTTATGATCTTAAACTTGAAGTTTGACGCTTAGCGAATATCATTATTCTGCAGTCTTAGTAGCTTTGTGTGGGTCAATCAGAAATAGTCATACGCCTAGCACGTCGTTTGGGACTTTTCCGGTTGGGTATTCGGCTCAAAGGGGAACGAGTACAGGAGGTGATACGGTTCACATTAGTGATCTTACTTTAACTTGGGCTGAGGTGGGTGAGGTGAGGGTGTTTGTGGGTTGAAGACTTGTGGAAGTTACAGTTGATAGATGGATGTTGTTGATATGTTTTTTTTTTCACCTTTATTTGCGAGATTATGGGATGACTCGTCAATTGACTGCCTCAATTGTGACGCTGTCGGACGTCGAGTTCATGTAGATATTAATTGTCAGTGAGAGGAAGCTGAAGAATAAAAGACTGGCTTCAGCCAGGTGGCAGGAGATGAAAAGATCGATCACGGAAAGATTAAGAGGTTCATACCTAGGGAAGAGATTTGAAGCGGTTTGGTAATAATCCAACGTAGGCCGTGTGGTGTAGTGGTAGCATACTTGCTTTGGGAACATCCTCTCATTGCTGTTGCAAGTGGTCCCAGGTTCGAGCCCTGGCTCGGCCCCATCCTTTTGACACTTTTTCCTATCCAGGATCTATTTCATTTTTTTCCCCAATATATATACAGGATATGCCGTTTTCTTTTTTCTTTCCGTCAGGTTCTTTTTGCAGCTTGAAACAACTGAAATTCCTTCACTATGGAAAATCTCCTCTTAAAATAGCCTTAAAATGTATCCCAACCAAATTGACACTTAGAGGCTTACTCGTCACACGTTTCTTGAATGATGAGGAGTGAGAGTGAAAGTTGACTATTTGACGTATAATAATCCTCAAAATTATAGACCCGAAACTAAGTAGAAACAGCCCGAGATATCCAACCCTCCTTCACAATCTACGCCTCTTCTACTTCATTCTTCTCCCCGGGTATCTTCATTCACGTCCCAATCCTCCAAACTCAGACTCACTATTCCATTCCTTCGAAACCACGCCCCATATTTCAACTCCAGTCATAACCTATCATGATGACCCAAAGATCACATGTTAACCTTGACACCCAAAACCCCAACCTCTCTCTCCTCCCAAACTCACGATTGCAGCTCACCACCCCCATTCCTCCCCCTCCACCCCAAAATCCCACTACTCCCACTCCCATTCCCTCCCCCCTGCTGCCCCTGCCCTTGCCACCCAAGCGGTACATACAGACTCGAATCCGAAAACCGACTCTGATTACCCTGCCCCTGTCCACCAACATCATAATGTCCATGCCCAACATCCGCCAAACTAACCTCCATCCCGCTCCCCAATTCAAACCTCTCCTCCCCCTTCTTCACCTCATAAACCCCCAAGCTCCCCTTGTCATCTCCCACCACCAGCATCTTCCCATCCGGCGAAAACTCAAACACTGTTACTTTATGCAAGTCCTCAAACTGCGCGCCAAACCCCGCAAAGTCTTTACCTTTGCCCGAGTCAGGCCACTTCCAAATCTCCTCTGCTGTGTCCACCTCGATGATGACAAACTGTCCCGCGTTGGCGTCGCAGTACGCGACGTACTTGCAGTTCGGGGAAATGCAGGCTTGGACGTTGGGGATGGCGAAGATGCGGGTTGCGTTTGCCGGCAGGTCCCAGACGACGACGAAGCGTTCTGGTGCCGGCACGGGATGGCGGCGGTATTTACCCCCTGGAACGGCGACGTCGGTGTGGTTAGCCGGGATCCAGATTGATACTGCCAGGGATCCATGGGCGATCAATGATGCAGGGAGTGCGGTCTGCAGGGCGGGATACTCCGGGATGTTGACCCTGTAAGGTTTGTGGCGGTCTTCGTCTTCCAGCGAAGTGACGGTGGCGTTGGGGGTGCGGGCACGGAGTTTGTGATCCGAGGTGGGTTTCATCAGCCATGCTATCAGAATCGTTGCGTGAGCTCTGGGAGCGTCGCCAGGGCGGGGACCGGCGGCTGCTACTAGGAAGGGGGAGTCGGAGGAGAAGGTGAGTTCGGGGAACTTGGGGACGAAGGGGAGTTCAGCTTTGAGGAGCTCAATGGAGTGGGTTGAGTCCTCCCAGAAAGGCTTCTTCGCTGAGGGGTGGCGGGCGAGAAAGAAGCGATCGATTCGGTCGCCTTTGGGACGGTAGACTACTAGTGGCGCGTAGTCTGTGTGGTAGGCATCACGTTTGGAGGCCGCCCAGCGGTGGGCTTCGTCGATGACCTGGACCTTCTTCGCGGAGGTCCCGCCTTTACAAAAGTTCCATATTTCGAGGGTAAGGCCAAAGTGGGTGGTGATGCCGATGAGCGTGGCATTTTCCGAGAGAATGGCGTGGCTGCGGATAAAGTACTCTCTCGACCGGACTTGGGGTTGCACATATGAAGTAATCTTGATGGTACTGTGCACGGCATTTTTGGAGATGGACCAAATCTTGACGATCTTTGGGTCATGCTTGGTGGCTACAAACATGTTTGCCGGTGAAGTATCGATATGCAGGATCTGACTTGACTTGCCCTTGTCTGTCAAATGTCGCTCGGGGACGACCTCGATTCGACTTTGATGCCCGCTGTGCTTGGCAGGTGTAGGAATAGCGAGCTGACTGGCCGACGCAATACTTGGTGCGATAATGCTTGGAGCGTGGAGACTTGAAGATAGGACACTGGGAGAAATCAGACTCGGCGATATCAGCCCAGGTGTCCACTGGGACTTGGGGGTTGGTGTTCGACGGTAATCGGGCGGCGGTGAAAATGGCGGAGATTGGTGATATGGCGACATGGCACTGACCATCGAAGCACCAGGAGATGGCTGTTGAGGGCTTCCACTGTCTGAGCGAAGTGCTGAAACTTCGCTTATACCAGAGTTGATTCGATGGGAGGCGAATGAGGTACGAGGACTTTCTCTTCCTGGCTGTGGGCTTTGGCTTGGGGCAGTAGATGTCTGGCGAGATCGTTCAGTCTCCGGATATCCCTGAGATGCTTGCATATGAACAGGCTCAGACCAACGTTCAGATGTGAACGTGGGAGACTCAGCCTCCAGATAACTTGCTGAGCCGAAGGGCTCGGACTTGGTGGAGGGCGAATCTTCATGACTCCAAGCTGATCTTGTCAAAGGTGGCGGAAGAGTGATCTCTCTCGGAGGGACTGGTGTAGGAGTGCCGGAACGACCAGGCAGTGTTGGCGATTCAGGGAGTGGGCGAGGAGGCGCTGTAGGGGCTGCTTCTACTGGCGGGTCTGCCGGCACAGGTGGCACATCTGGCAATGGTTCGTGATCTTCAGGACGCTTCACAGTGATGGAGTCTTGCTGGCCACTGTAGTAGGAGAATGCATTCGTTCGAGAGGACGTCCATTTGTCGGCGTTTTCGTGTGGCATCGGTTGCCTGGCATGTGGAGCCGAACTTGTGGCTGCCGGTTCATCGTTGGACTTCGGCTTAGTAGCTGGTACGGGGGTTTTCTGAGACAGACGAATTGCTTCAAGATCCTCCTCGATGCCCAGGTTGTCCTGTTTTACAGGGCCACTCGTAGTTCTGAGTATCGTTAGCAAACGTTAATGGATCAAGTCGCTTCAGAAACTTACACGGTCTCCTCAGATCCGGACCTGTCCCGCGCTGCTTGAGTCTTTTTCTCATACGAGCGAATACAGTTGGTGACAGCATCGAGATATAAGTCAAGAACCCCGCTCGTGTCCGGATCATGCTTTTCATTTGACCGAGTTTTGGCTCGCAGTCGCTCCACTTCACCCTTGACATTCTCTATGATGGAGTCCGTTTCTGCCGCATTGCTTTGTTGTGTTGGATCTCTTCAGGACGCAATTAGCATGAGCATGAGCGGAGAGGCAATGAAGTCAGAGCAGCAGCAACGTACAAGCTCAAAATATCCAGCGCAAGTCCCAGCACCTCCCGAAACAGCCCTAGGTTATCACGACACTGCCCAATCTGGGTCTGTCCAGTGTGGCTCCATTCCGATGCATTCCGGCATTGTGCGAGGATCGAATCAATGCGTATCAGGGTATTCCCACAACCCTCCAGTAACAATAGCATCTGCGCCTGCAGTGGTAGTGGTATAGAAGGTTCATCTCGAAGTAGCTCCAGCAAAAGTCGAAGGTCGGACAGTTCCCGGGTCACAGCAGACAGATCGGAATGGGAGGCTCGTACAGACCGGATGAAGCGTGTGAGGATGGACGACGTCGACGAGATGCCCGAGAGGAGATACTCGATTGGACGAGAGGCCGAGTGCTTCCGCGGTTGCTCCATGGCGCAGGCTTAAAAAGGGGCGGCGCCTGTGGTTACGTTCGGGGAGGAGACCGAGGGGAGCGGGAGTCCTTTCCTGTTACAATCTACCCCGCTCGTCCTTCCGGTAACCAGCTTCCCGGTATATAAGGTAGATGGCTAGCTGTTATTGATCCAGGGAGGTTGCAGCTGTGCTTCACCAGAGGCTCGTGGCGATAAAAATATCCGCTATGTTGCCAGAGCAATGGTATTTTTTCTCGATATTTTCCCTTGCATCAGCAAAAAAGTGGTGATACATTGTCCCCCGCAGCTGGAGAGGTGAGAAGCAAGACACAAGAGACAGATTAACGACATGATCTTCAAGGCGGGGGACCCGCTGGTGCCGCCTTTATTCCACCCCCCCCTCCACGGGACGCACACACAGGACAAAGACAAATAATCGATACCATTGGTGTGGACCAGCTGCGCTTGTCTCGTTCGGGATCAGTGATGCCGCTCTGTGGCGCTTCGAGGCGTTCGAGTCTAACCCCCAACTCAGAAAGCCGGCGAGGGAGGGGCAGTTGAGCTTGGTTGAGCTCCCAAGGATTCGCGGGTCTGCCATGTGGCCGGCAGGGTTGAATGTCTCACGCTGACTGTGCGTCGCTGTGTTATCTGACATACCGACTGTTGTTGTTCGACGGCACTGGGAACGACGTCAGACCAGGCTGGGCAGGTATTGCGAAGCCGTTAGGCTAGGTATGAAGGCTTGGTAGACGGGGCTTAATTCCATGAAGTCATCGCCGTTGAATATGGTTCCACGCAACGCCTGACGGTGAGTGATAAGCTTTGGAGGTAGCCATTTAAGGTACCTGACACAATTGACGGTGATGAGCCTCGTTTTCAACCATTCAATCATCAAACTCCTCCACACCTCCATCATGGAATCCATGGACATCGACCCCGTGCCATCGCCCATAATGCAGCTCCCCGTCGAGCTTCTACTCATGATCACAGACCACCTCCCCCCACACAGCATCATGCTCTTCGCCCTCACATGCAAAAAGCACTACCAACTTCCCAGCGAGAAAATTCGGAAGCAACTCGGACCGGGCCGACTCAAAGGAGCGCCAACCTTATGCTACCTAAACGCCCGCCGCTATTTTCTTCTCTACCTCTACAGAGACCTCGCCAAAACCCACCGCCTGTTCACATGGAATGACGGTCTCGGCATTCCAAGACCTGGCCGTAACTTTTGGGAGCTCAGCGAGCTCCGATGTGAACGAACCTTTGACTGGAGCGGCAGGTGCGCTTGGAAGATGTCTGCCACCGTTGTGGACGGTATGCATTGAACAAGAACTCCAGCTCCCCATGGCCACAGAAACATTTTACCTAATGCGAAATGCCAAACAGCTGCCGAATGGATGTTGATTCGCAAAAAGGTCGGGCGTCCTCCTCGTCATAAACAAGGGTCACGACGCGTGGAGCGAGTAAGGCTAAGCCCACATAACCATTTGGGTCCTCTTGGCTGTTGCGAGTTTAATCTATCTTCTCGAAGCCGATGCTCCAAGTGGATGTATTGGCCGGGTGTCCAGTGCACCAGGAGGTTACATGGTGGATAAAAATACAGTCTAGGAGAGTATAGGGGGGATGGGGATCCGGTAGATCGGGTAGGGCCTGGTGATGAAATCAGTTTGCACATAGACTAGATCATTACAAGGACTAAAAAACAGCAGAAAGAAGCATTGTTAGATGATAACCAAAAAAAGAAAAGGACAAAAAACAATTATGTCCCCTCGACCGGAATCGAGCCGGTGACCTTTCGGTATCAATAAATTCCATTACAGCCGAACGTGATAGCCAACTACACCACAAGGGGTTGTCTCTGATTGGTTGCCTTTCCATCGTAAGCGTGGGGCTTATCACATGGCATCAACTGTCTCTCGCGCATCAACCTTCCCTTATCCAGGTATCATGCTGATCTCCAAACATCAAACGATGAATCAATAGTGAACAATATCCAGTCCAGCAGAACAACACTACCCGTCAATCTCCCAAACTCTCTTTAACCACCTCCCTAACTCCAGCATAACCTCCTCCGTCTTTTCCTCCGCATCCTTCACCACCTCCTCTCCCAAGCCCATATCTTCCCTCGCCCCCCTATGCTCAAATCCCGGGCCAACATCTGGAACAAGCAGCCACTTGACCATTCCCTCCTCAAAGTAAAATCTCTCGTCCTCCCTTTCCAACCCCTTACCATTCCCTACTTCCTCCCGTCCGCATACCGTCCCCTCATTTCTCACCACCTCCCCTTTCCCCACCAGCCTCCTCGCCAAAGCCCAATTTTCCCAAGCCAAAACATCGCCCTCCCCAGCAATAAACCCCTTATATTCCGGCATCTCCCCGTCCTGTCCATAAAACGGACTCACACGTGGATCCTGAAGGTCCTGCCCATAAGGCACACACCCCCACCTCCAAACCTCTCCCTCCTCCCCATTCACCCCCCCTTTCCCCTTCTTCTCCCCCCCAGGAGTAGCCAAATCCAACCAACCCCCCCAGCTCACCACCACCGAAGGATAACTCTCGCATTTCCTCACCTCCTCCAACATCGTAACCGCCATCGCAAAATTCCCGCCCGCACCAAACCCCAGAATTCCTATCCTCCCTTTCTTTTTGTTATCGCCCCCCCGTTTATACATCCTGTCCATCGGCAACGACTCATCCCCCAACGCAGCCAGTAGCACCGCTTCCACATCCCACACCGGGGCAGGAAACACCGCCCCCGGTGCTTTCGAGTAATCCAGCGCTATCACCAGCACGTTGTTTCTATCCGCAAACGATCTGTTCCATTCGTCGTTGTCTCTTGGGTCTCCGAGGCAAAAGGGAGCAGAAACCGAACCGTGGATCGTGAAGAGCGTTGGGAGGGTGTGCGGGGAGGTGAGGTCGTACGAGGAGGGGAAGAAGATCCTGTATTCCAATAAATGTTAGAAATTGCCAAACAAGAGCTGGAAGGGTGGTGTGTGTAAGGGGAGGGAGCGGGGGGTAGCAAACTAACCGGACGGGGAGGTCAGGCCGGCACTCGTAACTCTTCACAATGTCCGGCTGCGTGGACGGCGGGTAAAAGTACTCCTTCCAATCTCTAAGCCAGAGGAGCGGCGTGCTCAGCGATTTCGCTGTGTAAATCCTCGACAGGTACGATATCCTGGACAGAATCGGGGGTGGGCTATGCGCTACCACCTCGTTACTCCCGCCATCTTCATCCAGTCGTTCTGGCGCCGGCGCAGTGGCGGTGGTGGTGGTGGTATCTGCCATTCTCTCGGTCTCTCTTTTGCTATCGCTTCAATCTATTCTGTTCGCGAGGTCGTATCATGGGCTCTCTCCGTCTCGTTCGCGCACAGCGCAGGTGTCGATATTATAGGATCGTAGGAATAGGATCGAGCGTTCGTTCTAGGTCGCAGTTGAGATGGGCATCTAAGATCGGATAAATGCTGTGAGAAATAGCCACGACTGGTCCTCGTTATCCCGCCACACCAAAGCACCTCAGAGTGGCGGTAGGTAGGTAGGGACACCTAGCCAACCACCATCGCGACTGCCGGGAGGGAAACCCTGTCAGGTTCAAAGACATCGTCTCGCCCAACCCAACGCCCACCCCAGACCTGACAAGTTGGGCGCTCGGGTAGCTGATGATCGGGACAGACTCAGAGACAGGTTGGACGGATCGGGAGACACGTGGTTCAGCTGTTATATCGCCTGGCGCAAACATCAATGTGTCAGATCTGAGATACGATCAGTTGGGGCACAGATTCCCATGCGCGGGGCAGTCCCGCCCTGCCCTGGCCCCCCTAGATTTCGGTGGCGAGTTGAGGTCTATATTGACAGCCAGTTGTATCCATGAAAGCAGAGGCACCATCACTTTATACCTAGGCAGCTGTTGAACACAAAGGTCGCAAAGATGGAAAAGAAGTCGATGCTGCGAGATCCAGGAACGCGCGCCAAGACCCCACCGTCGATCACCGCGCACCGGCCCGCGCTCCACATCCCCACTTCCCAAGGCCTGGCCAGCAGCACCGAAACGGCGCCACTCCTCGCACTGGGAAGCATCACGTCACGGAAGCAAATGCACAAAAAGCAAAGAGAAACATCAATTCCACTACAAATACAAAATACCTGCTCCAAAAGATCCCAGACTCCTCCCTCCCTTCCCTCCTGCCCACCCCCACCCCCCACCCTCTCCTCTGTCATAACTAACCTCCTCTACCTCTGGTATATCATGCCCCCCATGATAGCATACATCAATCACTCATGCCAGAATACAGCGTCCATACATGTCCATGTACTAATGCACCCCCGCGCCCTTATGCACAATAATCTCCTCCCCGCCCACGTCATCCTCGTCTGGGTCCTCGATACTCGTCCGTCTCTTGGCCTCCACCGCTCTGTTGATCTTCTGTCCGTCCTCGCCAATCACACCCTCGTCCTCTTCCTTGCCCAGCTCGACCGGCTCTTCAGTTATAGCATTGGCAGATGACGACGATGATGCCCCCTGTTCTTCCTCCGTCTTCTTCTCCTGTTCCTTCTCCTTGTCCTTGTTTGTGCCAAAGCCCTGACCGCCAAACGGCCACAAGCTGCCAAAAGAACTCTTGGCAGCGGCAGGATGCAGAGCCATAGGCTTGACAAGAATCTTCTCTCGCGCAGGATCGATTCCACTCACCATAGCTCCTGACGATTGAACCTCGGGCATGGCAAAGTCTCCAAACTCCTCGTCGTCCATGTCCTCTTCGTTTACAGCGTCGTCAGAGTCGTCCGTGTCGTCGCGCCCGTCGCCGAACCGCTCCTTCTCTTGCCTCTCATTATCGCCTTGTCTTCTGCTCGAACTTCGTCCACCGACAACGCCTCTCCACCACGAGCCCCTGTTCCAACCAGAGCTACCTGCACCGCCTTCCTCCTCGACATTATCAAGTTGGTCTTCGTCACTGCTATTATCTTCGTCGTCCTCGTCATCCGCAAATGGGTTGCGTGGCCGCTCGCTTGCCGACAGGCTGGGGACCGTGAAGGCATCAGAGGTGCCGTCGTCCGTGTTGGATGAACCGCCCTCTTGCCCCCCATTCTCTGCAGCCGCAGCCGCATTGCGCTTGTTCATGGCTAACCGAGCCGCCAGTTGCAAGCGCGCTCTAGACGGGGCAATGTTGAGGGGTGGTGGAGGAGGCGGCGGTGGCGGGATCGACGGTGGGTTCAACGAGTTGGACGAGTTCGCATTCAAGGGATCAGTATACGCACGGAACTGGAGACAGGTAGGGTTAGCACTTCTCTCCACCAGAGTGTGATGACAGTGAAAAGTAGACCGGGCGGGATTATTTGGAGGGTTAGGTGTGGAGTCTCGAAAAGGGAGCGTCCAAAGAGGCAGACGGTATGGAAATGTGAATGGGAGACCAACGCGCCACCTGGATGCCAAAGAAATAAGACCAGAAGAGCCGGGGAACCTCGCTTGTTTAGCGCTTGCTTTAAGATGCCGTGTAATCCTCTGCCATGAAAGAAAATGCAAACATCGCCTAAGCCCCCCCTTGCCATCCACCTCTTCCAACCTTTTTTTCCTCCCGTCCTATTCTTCCGTGTCCATAGCGTCATCATCAAGCCCTCGTGTGCGGGCATCGATCATGCTCTGAATAAATAGACTGAGAGCCTTGTCGTCGTCTGTGCATGGGTTCGGCCCGTTCCAGTTGTCTAGCACGTGGTCGTATTGAGGATCACGGCTTCCGGCGTCGTCCGGAACGCCCCCAGCCACAGACCCATGCTGCCTGAAATCCCCAAAGCCCAGGGCCTGGTTGTAGGCCTCCTCGTCTTCGTCAAACGCCGATGTGTTAGGACTGTTGGTCTGGTCGTCGCTTTCGTGCTCCTCCTCCCCGTAATCTGACCCCTCCGAGTCACTCGACTCGCCCCTCGCTCTGAAGCGGCCACTAACGCCTCTCAGAGAATCTCCATGTCCCCAGGGCACCTCGGTGATGCCAGAACGGTCTTCTGGCGGATCAAGCAACCCACTTGGGAGAAAGTACTGTACACTAACAAAATCTTCACCAACCTCGTTGTTTACGTCCTCCTCGCTCTCTTGTTCTTCGTCCTCATCCTCGTCACTGGAGCTGCCAAATCCACTCATCATGGTCCCACTGCTTATCCCAAAGGGCGAGGCCCCAACACCAGACCCGTCGCCCAGGTCTGACCCGCCACCGAGTCCGGCCTCGGCAAGTGTGTTGGAATTGTTGCCTCCCAGCCCTATCGAGCTCAATCCGTTGAGGCCGACGCCTACCAAACCAGATTGGGCGGCCCGATTGCTCATAGCAACCTCGGGCCTGATCCCTCCAAGAATGGCATTATCACGCTCGCGAGTTTCGGCAAGCGCACCCTCGACATAGTTGATCCAGTCCTGCGCCATGACCTTTTCCAAGACAACCTCACTCAGCAGCTCAGGGGGGTGACGCTCAGTGAACTTGACAACCTCCTCGGCAATCAGGGTGAGGTGGCCCATGTAGCCCATGCGTGTTTTGTGCTGCGCCTGCGATCTTTCACTGGCGAGCTGGCCATTGATGATTTGGTTGGTTATGTCAGCAGCCTCAAAGAGACTGATGGCAAGGGTCGGGTTGAAACCGCGGTCCATCGGGCCGTTGAAGACTTGCTGCACAATATCGTAGACAACATTGTGGAGGAAGTTGTTCCAAGGGTACTTGAAGAAGAACCGGAGGATGGTAGGAACCACTTCTTGACGAACAAACTGCATCTTGAGATAATCGCCGACCACTGGTTGGGGTGTGGTGGAGGGCCCGTCGCCGGTTGTGGTGCTGTCGCCAACCGGCGCACTAACGATGGAGATGTCCCCGGTTGTCTCATTGGCATTGGCGTTGGCAGGTGCTTCTTCGGGGGCCTCGGCCTTCGCCGGGGACGGCTCTGCTGTCTGCCCAGCTTTGTCTTTGGACTCGGTAATAGCCTCGGTGGATCGTTCGGCAACATCAGTGGCGGGCTTTGGAGGGGCAGAGCCAGAGAACAACGGTGCCGGTGTGTCACCTGGGTGCGGGGACAATACGTCGGCAGCTTCTGGAGCCTTGATGGTTGACTCGGTTTTGAGAGGAGGCAGTTCTTCATTGGAAATTTCTTTGGTCTTGTCTGCCGCCTGCGGTGCCTTTTCGTCCGTGACTGGTTTGGCCGCGCTCTCCTGACCCTGGCTTGTGGAAAGTTGCGCTGCCTTCTTGGTGGGAGACAAGGGCGCGACAACCAGGTCAGGGTCTTCATATGCTGGTGGTGATTGCACCGTCTCCTCCGTATCGAGCTCTTTGAAGTTCAACCTTGGTGAGCTCAGGGGCTCGTCAACAAAGTCGGCTTCATCCTTATCCAGTAAGGAAAATGACGGGGCCTGATTGGGGGCATCGGGAAGCTCCAAAACATCGTCCGACGTATCCTCCTCTGCACCGTGGCTCACTTCCTCAAACCCGTCGTCATCGGCAGAAATGTTCATCACCTCAAGCTTCCGCCTCTCCTCGGCGGGCGAGGACTGCGACGTACGCATCGTGAGATCCTCGGTCGAGGACGGTGTATCATCAATGCCACGAGCGGGAATCAGACGGCCCTCGTCCCTCAGGCGCTGGCGCTGGGCGTCCCGGGCAGCAATAAACTGCTCGGAGCCAACCTCATTCAACAACCCCATGTTGCTACAATGCAAAAGCTCGGCCATCAGCTCGCAAGTCTTGAAGCGGTCAAAACCCAGAGGTTCGATCCGGTCGCCAAAAGTAGATGACAGACGCTCCTTCTGTGCCGGTGCTTTCATGATCAAGTTCATAAAGTCTGGAACGTGGTCGGCAAAAAGCCGAAGTAGAGTTCCGAGATAAATGGGGTCACGGCATGACGGAGGAGCGTTGGCGTCCACTCCTTCGGGGTCATAATCCGAGTTGTTTTTGCGAATAACCTCAATGATGATGCCCACACCGCATGTCAGAGGATTGCCGCCTCCAAGCATGTACTGAATCAGCTGCTCGACGCACGGCCGTGAAACCAGCTGCCGTGTCAACTCGTTCGGACCGATACAGGTCTGCTCATTTTGAGAAGCGTTGGCGGAAACCGTGATAATCGCCTTGATGAAGTCGGCGGCTGACGTTTGGGTGGCCCAGCTGTGCTCTGGCCCGAGGAAAGAGAGAAGTGTCGGCATCACGCTTTGGGTATATAGCCACTGTCGAGGTATCTGTCAGTCGGCCTCCAGCAAACCTGGTCAAAGTCACATACCTCTACAACACCTTGGCCACTCTCGGTACGCTCCAGGCTGATAATCTTCAACAAGAGGTCCATAATCATGGGGCAGTCCACATGCCTCAAAATATCGGAAATAGCTCCCTCGAATGACTTGAGCAAATCCAGCATTTCTTCTGTCTTTTTGTCGAAGAGAGACTCGTTCACCTTGGTGAAATAACTGGCTTGTAATGGGTCGAGAGGCGTTGGCCTTTTCAAAAACTGCCAGAAATTCCGAAGAAGAGGCTTGCTCTCCATCAGGGCCTCGTGTATCGAGTAGTTATCAGACGAAAGAATTTCGGCCGCCACGAAGGCATATCTATTGCGC
The DNA here is from genome assembly GCA_033296885.1 of Triangularia verruculosa. NCBI lineage: Eukaryota > Fungi > Ascomycota > Sordariomycetes > Sordariales > Podosporaceae > Triangularia > Triangularia verruculosa. The sequence continues at coordinate 108,519 of MU863979.1, read as the reverse complement.
TTCTTTTCATTTTCCTCTTGACCGCTGGGATCTGTCGCCCGCGACGACGACCGAGACCTTGTCGTGGGGAACACAGGTGGTTTTCCGATCTCGTCGTCCTCCTGCTCCTCTTCCTCGTCGTCGTCGGGCACTGCGACAGCTTCGAGTTTTGGAGCTACAACATATTGCAGAAGCTTTTCGAGTATGTGTTGCTCTCGCAGATATTCGACAAGTTTAGGGTTATGCTGCTTAAGTTCCTGGATCAGATCGGATTCGTCAAGGAGCTCCTCTAGTTGGAATGACTCCTTGTCGAGAATCGTATCGATGGTCGAGACATTGTAGCCACCGAACCTCCAAAACATGTTGGCTGTTGGCTTGGGGGGACAGGGTGATGTTGCGATCTGCGAAGGCGCTGCGCGGAACGACTCGAGGTAAGGTATGAGGAGGTATGTGCCCAATTGGCAATGTGCGATCTTGTTTCTGGTGTCCGAGAAAGCTGCAGCGACGGAAAAACTGCGGCAAGAAGGGACGGGTATCTCAATGTCTAGTATCTGGAGTTGAAAAGCCAAAAGGTTAGCTGGCTGGCCAGGACGATAGAGTGATGTTTGCCGAAGCCTCGTGGTGGGGCCGACAAACAGCACAATGTGCGATGCGAGGTCGAAGCGGGCAGGATGATGCAGCATGTGAAGTAGAGGTACAAGAGCCCTGGAGTACCCTAAGGTGGTATGAGGTAGTCGAGTAGCGATAGAGGCTAGGCTGATGGTGGTGGCCCAAACCGGCGTCAAAAGACGCGAGGAGGGGAAGAGAGGGGGGGGACAACAGTGGCGGGCCGACCTACAGAAAGTTCCTTGAATGCAAATAGTGGTACAGTGGATGACGGAGCCGACTTGAGAGAAAAAGAAGGTCTATTGTAGCCAGCGTCGCCAGCTCTTGCGGCTGCGCGGGGGAGGGGAGAGGCGGTGGTCGTCGGTTGATGCGAAGCTCTTGAAGGTGTCGAAATGAGAAATGAGGTCGCTGGACCCGACGCCTGCTCCCCTCCCTAGGGTGCCTGCGGCCAGCCGCCCACCGCCCAGCCAGCCAAGAGCGCGCTGGGTGGGTGGGTTCGTCGGCTGTGATTGGTCAGAAGCATCGAGACCTGCAAGAGAAACGCTTGGGCCAGCTCTGGCATTGGTTAGACCTCAACATCCAGGTTGGCACGTGGTGAGAGATGATGTATGAGAATCCCCTTACAGCAGACATCATGCTCGCCTGCATATCATACAGTCAAACTCCAAGCCGAGCATGCCACGTTTGATCTAGTGATGAGCCCTAGGGTTAACCCCCACGGCCTACACATCTCGAGCGCTTGGACCATGTTTTTCTCACCTTCCACAATAAGCAGGTGAACTGGAATATCCTCAAGACGTCATCACCTTCACTCAGTCACTCAATCGCGGTGAGAATCTTGGAATTGGAGTCGATCAGTGGCTGATGAAATAAACTGCCCCCCAGTCACGGCGCCCCAGTCCGACAGTAACACGCTTTGCCAAGCTTTCCTCAGCTCACAGACACAAGCCAAGTCAAGATATCACTTAAAGATCAACAAGACCGCCTCACTGTCCCGGACTGACAGTTCCTTGCCTGCCTCCAAGTTCTCAACACTCAACTGCCCTGAAGCTCCACCGTCCTTGAACGACTGCCCAGCCCACGTCACCTTGGCAGCGTCTTTCTCATCCACTGAAGGAGCTGTCATACGCTTGACTGCTGCCCCCTTATGCGCGCCCAGATCCAGCACAACCTCGCCTCTTGCTGCCTCCTGTCCAGCATAATACAGCTTCAAATTCAGTACTACAATCCTCCTCACCTTCTTTCCAGCAGCGTCAAAAATGGCATATGCCGAAAACTCCCTCTCTGCAACACCTTGAGGTGTCTTTAGCGCAGCAATCCTCCCTCCTCCACTCAGCGCTTCCACCACAAGAAGCTGGCTCACGAAAACCGGCAGTACTCTCGCCTCACCCCTCTTAGTCGAGTTAATTGGGTACAGCAAAGAGTAACTACTAAATCCAGGCGTGCCATCGTCACCCGGCGTGTTTAGCTGCTGGTTGCTCTGGAACACCAACGTAGCCCCCTGATGCAAATGCACGCTCGTTGCGTTCCTCACCGCATAGATCAATTCCACATCTGCTGTCCACAGCGCCTGTGCAAAGGAGTCGGATACTCCGGGTTTTCCAGAGCAAGCAATGGAGTTGAACTCGCCGATCACCCACTCCCCTTTCTGTTCCATGGCTAGCTTCGCCGAAGGGTAGATCTCATGGTCGGCATACCGGAGCAGGTCTGTATGGTTGAGGATGTTGGGGATAGTCGCCAAACGCTCACGGGCAGGCTCACAAGTGGCAAAGGCGTATGAGTGGATGGAGTATTGCGAGACCTGGCCGGTGTTGTTAATACCCGCCGGGATCAGATCTGCTGGACGGACCTTGAGAGGAGTGATATCGGTGGTTGCGCTGGAGGCCCACCATTTACCGCTGCTGTGGCCCGTTCTGTTGGTCCCGAGAGCGTTGTTGATCTGGGTGACGAAAGAGAGCCACTGGTCAACGTACGCCTTGGTGCTGCCCTGCCACCGAGATGTCGGGTAGTTAGTGGGCTCGTTGCCCAGTTCATAGTGGACGATTTTGTCCTTTTGGAGGTTGTACGACGCGAGAGCGAGGTCTCTAGCTATCGGGACGGAGTTGTTGCCAAAGTTGAGGGTTGAGACGAAGGAAGTACCTTCCGGAAAGTTATTCCATGAACGATAGAAGGCCGGCCCAACGGTGGTGCGGTAGATGCCCCCTTTAGCATTTTCTGTTCGGACGACCGATGCCGTTTGGCTAGGGTCAAAGATCATGCTATCCATGGTGATGCCTCCAGCTCTAATGATTGGACGAGCTCCACGCTCATGGAGATGGCCGAGGAGGGTATAAGTCAGGTTCCGTGGGGCATCTGGCTCTCCGAAAAACTCAACCCAGAAGGCCGGCTCAAAGGAATAACTGACGAACTGCGGGACATGTGCCTGAGATATCGCTGATGCAGGCACAAAGCCAAGTGAGGTGTTGACCGCAGACGCCCCTGCCAGCAGGAATGCCGCAGTTGTTGTTGCTGTTTCTTTCATCATCATGTTGGCAGGTTGGACTTGCACGAAGGTGGCGGCTCGACGTCTCCCCAATTATGAGTGCTTCACCATCCGTCATATACTTGGCTTGCCCTGGAGGGGAACTGAGCAAGCGCTCGGTTAAGATCGACGGACATCATTTTTCCTTATTTCCCATGATGCGGGGTTCCCTTCCTACCATACGCGGAGATGATCCGGGTATGCGATTGCAACGTTCTGCAAGTGCGAGAATGCCATCGTGGGCGATCCTCTCGAATCCGTTGCATGTTTCTTGTCAGACGCAACCTAGGGTCATATTGGTGGCCAGGAATATACTGGGCAACTGCGTCCCCAGCTCGTATATAAGTGCGGGTGAAGTTGGATGACTTGTCTGAACTAGAAGATGCATTGATCGAAGGGTGTGAGGTGAAGATGTGAAATGGCATATCCCCGGTTCTCCTGCCTACCTACCTAGATAGTCGGTCTCTAAAAACCTTTTTGTCTCGTCCAAGAACGGTTAAGCTCTGCCGCCCAGCGCGCGGCAGCCCACGGGAAAACAGCCCCAACAGCCCCAACACTCGGACCACTTTCAACTGTTCATCCCGCCAACTCTGGCGCCAAGAGGTCTGGTTACAACGTCCCTTGAATCCACAAAGGGTCGTTGCAAGACGGTACCCAGATGCATCGTTGGTCATGATGTGATTTATATATGCTTGCCATTGCCGGCGACGGCTTGGCATATGTTGCCTCCAGCTTCATTATTATTCATATCAAGAAGCAAAAGAGTTCTCCACACCGATCAACTTGGAAGGCAAACAAACATCATGGAGTTCGAAAAGACATGGCCAGAGTGCTCCCTGAGCAGTGGACAGCAGTTCACCAACACCTCAGTGGTCATTATCGGAGCCGGTATTGGAGGCATGTGCGTCGCCATTGACCTGATCAAACGCAATAACTGCCGGGACTTTGTCATTCTGGAGCGGGCTTCTGGTGTCGGCGGGACATGGTAAGCTTACCCATTATCCACTGGCAGTAATACACCGAGGTCTAACAATCTGCAGGCACGCAAACACATACCCAGGGTGCGCAGTCGACCTGCAGTCCATCGTCTACAGTTACAGCTTCGCGCCCAACAGCCACTGGAGCAGAGACTTCCCGGGGCAGAAGGAAATCCTGTCCTACCTGACCCGAGTAGCGGAGGAATACAGGCTGTACGAGCACATCAGATTCTGCTCGACTGCGGAGTCCGCGACCTGGGATGGTGACGAGAAGAAGTGGAAGACGACTGTGACGGTGGCCAAGGGCTCCAAGGACGCCGAGGTCACCCCCAGCTACACGCTCTCCAGTGATTTCTTTGTCACCGCCGTGGGCCAGCTCAGCCAGCCTAATTGGCCCAAGATGGATGGTTTGAAGACCTTCCGAGGCAAGACTATGCACAGTGCTGCGTGGGACTGGACGTATGACCTGAAGGATAAGAAGATTGCCGTTGTAGGCAGTGGTAAGTTTACTATAGCCACCATGCATAACCCCCTTCTTTTCTTTTCATTTCATTTCTTTTCTTTTTTTTCATGGGTCCCAACTGACCTTTCGTCCAGGTTGCAGCGCAGTCCAGATCGTCCCGGAGATAGCAAAAGTCGCCAAGCAGATAACAGTCTTCCAGCGCACGCCGCACTGGATCCTGCCCAGAGGCGACTACGAGATCTCTAACCTGCGCAAGACGCTCTACCGCTACTTCCCCTTCTGGCAGCGGCACTGGCGCCGCCGCTACGTGGACCAGAACGAGACAGAGTACATCTCCAACAACTTTGCCGGCCACGAGGAGAACCTCAAGCTCAGACAGGTGGCGATAGACATGATGCACGAGCAGCTGCCTAACCGCCCCGACCTGTGGGAGAAGTTAACGCCCGACTACCCCGTGGGGTGCAAGCGCGTGGTTGTCTCGGATTTCTTCTTCCCCGCCTTAGGTCTGCCTAACGTGCAGCTCGAGACACGGCGCATCCACAGTGTCAACGAGCGCACCATCCGTCTTGTTGGCACCGACGGCAAGGCAGAGGATGCGTCATCCGACTTTGACCTCATCGTCTTCGCGACCGGCTTCCGCGCAACGGACTTCTTGCATCCTCTCGAGATCTACGGACGGAAGGGACGTCCGCTCCACCAGATGTGGAAGGACGGAGCGCGGGCGTACGTGGGCACCACAGCTGAGGACATGCCTAATTTCGCTACCGTGCTCGGACCCAACACGGGTCTGCTGCACAATAGTTTTATCTTGATGATCGAGGCGCAGAGTCGGTACATCAATGGGTTGATTAAACCGGTTCTGGAGGCAAGAAAGTACGGCGAGGCGTTGGCGCTTACTCCCCGGGGCGATAAAACGAAGCAGTTCAATGACTGGCTGCAGAGGAGGCTCAAGGATTTTGCTGTCAGCAGTGATGCGTGCAATAATTGGTATAAGACGGAGAAGGGGCTGATTACGAACCTGTGGCCGGGGACTGTGCTTGAGTTTCAGACACTCATGGAGAGGGTGGATTATGGTGATTATGAAGCTGAGGGCGATGCTAATGCTAAGGAGTTGGTAAGGAAGAAGAGGAGTGTGCACAAGGTTGGCAGGGTCAAGGAGGAGGGTGGGTTCCTAGAGAGGCTTTCGTTGGGGAAGGTGATGATGGGGATTGGCGCGGGTGTGGTTGTTGGTGGTGTTTTGATGAGGAGGTTGACGTTTGCTTGACAGCACTTGGATGTTTCTCTTTTTGTCTTGGGTGTCGTTCATGGTATAATTATATTGATTGGTAAAAGGAGTTGTTAAATTGGAATGATATTTTTAGCTCTTTCTGCACACCCTTTCATTATTCCGAAAGCAGATGTCCTCTTTTCACATTTACTACTTCCAAACTAGTCCTTAGTCGTTGCTGCACCTAACCTTTCCAGTGTACCTCTGCAATGTCACTGTCTACCAACCCGGCCGCCTACTTTTCACGTCTGATGCGATGCACATTATGTTTTGGCAACATATTCTGCAATGCGACGGTCACTGACAGTCATGTTCTTTGCATTCTTTTTTTTTTTTTTTTTTTTAAAAAAAAGAAAAAAAAACCTTCAATTTCCTTTCGTAAACGGGGCCGTGTCGCTTTCCATTTTCTACCACCGCTTAAACTTTTCCCATCCTTCCTCCCTATATTATAGGTCGCCACTAATAATCAAGGAGGTCTCATCTAATCTACTGTCGGTAACCACCTATTAAATACACATTCATACTTTACATAAGCAAAACAAATTGCCCTCGTCTCTCCATAATCCCGGCCCAATCCAGAAATTCCCCAGTTGTCCCGGTCCCGGTCCTAATACCATTCCCAATCCCACTGGCACCCCCTTTCCCACCATTCTTTGATCCCTTGCGCCTTGCCCGCCAACACTCCTCCATAACAGTCAGCGCCTCAAAGCACGTCTCATGCGTTACCCTTGGGTTGGTGACCAGCTCCCGGAATACCTTTTGCTGCCCGTCGTCCGCCGCTAGACAACCGGAGGTGCAATACGGCCAGACGACGTGCTGCAGTAGCTTTGGGTCCGATCGACGCAGTTCCTGGAGAGCAGAGAGTGTCTTGGAGACACTGCGTTTGATGTCGGGTATATCTGGGTACGCCCCCGATATGACAACGTGGAGGTAGGTTATTTCGCTCAGGGCAAAAATGCGTGTTATTTGCATCTTGATCAAGCACATGTTGTCATGGTGCCGTGCTACTCCCGCCCCTGGCCCTGGCCCTATTATATGATGCAAGTCGGCCGGGGCACTAATATTGGCTGCTTTCGAGGCGGAGGAAAGAAAAGAGCAATGATTCTCAATACTGGCTATCCTGCTCAGAAGCCGCTCCTCAATCTCCCTCCCGCGCTTGGTCAGCTCAATGAGACTCAGCCTGTGCGCCGCCTCTTCCTCCTTTTTCCATTTATCAAGGGCTGAGATCTCGTAGATGAAAATCATGGCCCAATTGCTGCAGCCGACTAGATCTTCCAGGTTGATTTCCCCTGTCTCGAGGAGGAGCTTGTGGTCCGGGTTGAGGTACTGCGATGAGCGTGTGGACGCGCAGGTCAGGATGTGCATGTGGATGAAAAACCCCAACAGAAAACTGATGGAAGTATCCCGGCTGGGTGCTTTGGACTCTTGTTGTTGTTGTTGTTGTTGGTCTTTTGTGAGATGGCGGGAGTCTTTGTGTAATTCTTGTGCTGCTGCTGCTGCTGCTGCTGCAGAGGTCGAAGAAGCCGACCAGCCCATGTGTGCTTGGACGAGTGACGGCAAGAGAGCGTTGGCGCCGCCTAGGTGGATCTGCCAGTTGTGTTTGCCTCCTGTGCAGGACTTACCAACCATACCAAAGAAAAAAAAGTTTCATGTTAGTAACGCCCTCGACAGTTGAGTAAAAAAAAAAAGAAAAAAAGAAAGGGCAGGTAGATGAATTGGGGGAGATAGGAGGCCAATACCTCGTAAAACAACAAATGCAAAATAGTAGTCAGCACCTCGACATTGTGCGTGAGCCCCATGTTCCCGCTCCACGCAGATGACCGCGTGAGACTGATCTGCAGCTCTTGAACAGCAAGATCATAATGCCCTCGTCTTCTTCCTCCTCCTCCTCCTCCTACTACTACTGCTGTTTTACCACCCACGGGATACGAACTAGTACCGCTTGTTGGTGATGATGATGATGAGGTAGAGGAGGAGGAGGAGGAGGAGAGCATGGAAATCGAATGGTGATGCTCGCTCAGAGCAAGAGCAGCGTGGTACGCCGAGTTGGCCCTCTTCAAGATGGAAAGCAGCCAGCCGCGGCCTTCTCTGTTCGACGGGAAATAAAACGGACAGTGCATGTAGAAGACGTGGTCGAAGTAATACATGAATAGAATGTCTTCCACGTCTCCGTGGAGAATTGGATGTGGGCTGGGCACGTTGTTGCCATTGCTGGTGTTGCTGGTGTTGTTTAGGAGTGTTGTTGGGATTGGGAACGGGTCGGTAGAGCCCGCACGCGACGCATATTTTTCAGCGGCTGATCCCTGTGCGCCGAGGAACCAGTCTGCTTCGCTGCTACTGTATCCTGACCCCCGTTCTGGCGAGGAGCAGTATTCGCTGAGGATCTCGCCCCCCGTCGCACCGTCGCAGAGAGGGTCCATTGGGTCTGCCATGTTGGTGTCAACGGCGGAAGAGGAGCCGGAGATGGAGCCGCTGCCGCTGCTGTTGACGAGCATGGCACCGTCTTCGGCTATGGGCGATATCAGTGTCTGGGGAGCGGAGGAGGACGTAGTGGAAGAGGAAGAGTGGTTGTACAGGTTTAGTGGCATGCGGAGTGTCTGGTTTGGGTCGTACAATAGCTGTGCTGCTGCTGAGAAATCGGCTGCCTTGTTGAGTGCTTCGCTCCATAGCGTCGACTCACTGGAGGCAGAGCTGTGTAAGTCCCCTGTTTCCCTGCCCCCGAGAAGATGAAGGCTGTTGTTGTTGTTGTTGTTGTTGTTGTTGATGATGATGTTGTTTCTGCGTTCAGGCGGTGTGATAAGCCTGCCGCTTTGCAGGAGAGCTTCCCGTGTTATGGTAGTTGAGGATGTTGGGTGTGATGTTGGAGGATGGTGATGATGATGGGGTGATGCCGCAGCAGTGGCCATAGTCGCTTGTCCAGCAACCAGACTTTCTACGTCGTGGTGATGTTGCTGACCGTTTTGTAACGATATGTCTGTCCCGGGCGGTAATGAACCGCTGTTCTCTCCCCGCATCGCCGACTTGATCTGCGCAATGATATGCTTCTTGTAGCGAGCTTTCTCCCGCTGCAGGTCCCCCCTATCCATCCAGTAGGGCCTCGGTCCGTAACCATCGCAGGCTATCTGGAGGGAAGTGCATCGGAAGCACGAAGGGTGATTCTCGTCACACTTCTTCTTGCGCAGTCGACATGTCCAGCAGCCCTGAGTGCTTCTACTGGCCAGCTGCTTGTTGGTGCTGTGGGTGGGAGACATCGATGCTGCCGTCGTCGGCAGAGAACTAGGTACTTCTAGGGGAGCACTTCAAGGGAGCTAGTAGTTGGTGTGTTCACACACGGCTCACGATAGTCAATAACCGTCCCGCCTCACTAATTTTCCTTGTTGTTAAAGCCAAGGGCGATCATTTTCATTTATTTTTGGGGGGAGGGGCGCTCGGCTTTTCTGACAGCTGCGTTGTAACACTTCGAATGGTACGGCCAGCCATCCAATGCACTGAACAACATGGGAATCTCTTTGGCACATCGGTACTACGATGGCCCACCTTTTCCAACATTTTTCTTTTCTTTTTTCTTTTTTTCCTTTTACAGTAGTGTCAGAAACAGTGCAGTAATTTCTCCGTGCCAGCATATGAGGACGAGATACTCGGTGCTGCTTATTAGCTGCTGCTTGTTGGTTGCTGCTTATTGGCTCGAGGAGCGAATCAGAAAGCACATCATATGTTACCTGCCTTATATGGTCGACGTACCCACAAGTCGGCCACCCGTTCTGCTAAGGCGGGTTATCGATTGGCCCGCGGAGCGAGACATTGCCCCCGCTGCGGAATCACCGATCCTTGAACCATTAGGTATCTGAACCGGCAGGTATTTGTGTTAGACAGAAAGGCGATCTGGTGGAGAGTTGAACTGACATAACCAGTTCGGTATAAGTGGTTGTTCTCAACAACCAACACCTTTCCATATTTCCGTGGGAAATCCTTCGGCCGGGGTTCATCGGATCCCCCCGTGGAACGGCTGAGGGGTTGGTCGGTAGCTCACAATTTTGCCTTGGAAAATAATCATAATACGGAGTAGATAGCGGCCGCTGGAGGGGAGTCATGGTGCTCCTCTTACCTTTGTGAGCGGCCAATTCGCCGCTGATCATCAGTCATTTGAGAGCCTGATGCTGCCGAATCTCAGCTTTGAATTAATACGTAGGGCGGCTCGCCGTGTGGTAGCTTACGTCTCAGTCATATTTATGTGAAACAACAGGCCTGGGCGTACCATACGTACAGGTAGGGTTAGCGTGTAGCCATGGTTCAAAAAGTTTGCCAACGGCAAGACAAGGTGAAAAAGGTGAAGCGATTCCAAAGAATTGATTAATGTGGGGCTGTCTTATGGGCTTAAGTTGGTTAGGGGGTTGGTTATTATGGGCCGTTGTTCCGTTCACGCCAACAAGAGTTGATGTTTACCAGAGGATGACGTGACTGATCCCTTCCTTAGAGATAGGTAGCTGTAGATCATGTTATTGTAACGGCGTGCATACTGCTTTAGCCGAGCTGCATACTGCTCTGCCAAGTCGGACAAGTATCCGCGCGATGTACTTCTAGAACGAACTGTCGGTGGCCGAGAGAGGAAATCGAGCTTTCAAAGGTTTCCTAGTCCTTGTATTACCGGACAATCCAGCCCTTTAATCACACGCTGATCGGTGTAGCTCCGCTAATTATTAGGCAGAAGCCTATTAGCTAATAATAAGACAATTTGGACGCCTTAGTTATATTAAGGTAACCGGTGACATGGCATATGATACGTGAGGTGCTCTGAGTAAATCCGCGTTGGTCTTTTTGCACACCGCGCTTTACTCGTATTCTTCCTCGGCCACTTTTCACGCAAAAAAATGGTGCACACAAGCTCTGTGCCGAGTGGCGTATGCCGGCCCCATGTCGTCTCCGACAGACCTACCTGCGGTAGAAAAAATTCTATCGCCGCCGTCTTCCTGTCTGTGACTACGGCGGCCGTCTCTAGCCCATAGAAAGCTCTTATTACTCCCGATTGATTAAGCAGAGCACAATGCCGTCAGGTATTCTGATACCTTTGGCACAAAGCGGGGGACCGGGCAACCAGTCTATGCCCCGCTCGTGGTAAGGAAAATGAAAAAAGGGGGTGCGCAGATCATCAATACGCGTCTACCATACCTCGACCCATGTGTGTCAAAGAAATTTCACTTCCCCATTTTTTTTAAGCGGGATATAAGATCTGAATGTTCAAGTAACGTTTCATGGGAAACATCCTTGTCCCCGATCGATTTCCGGTGGAATGCCTTACAGAAACGTTTTTTAGAATGAGGTTATCTGGTTGGCTACCTTACGCAAGAGAATCCTTCCGCCTATAAAATCTGTTCTGTGGGTACGGGTTGCGTACCAGTGTACTGCACCAGGCACCAACATTTACCTTCCTGTTCCAGATAAAAAATTCCGACCGGGTGTATGAGATCAAGTTCCCGGGCGATGACATGATTGCTCCTTGGTACATCTGAGACTGCGCGCCCACTCCACTCTCTGTTGGCAGGCAGCGGGGGGCGGGGGTGTTTACTTTTTTTTTTGGGCGCCCGCGCTCACGCTCACCTGGCTACCCCTTGCCACAAAGTAAACAATACCCCACCTTCCCCCCCGTATTATGCTTACTGCCCAGTACCTATGTACCTGCCTATCTTTGGCGGTAGGGCTAGGATATTATGCACAGGGCAAGGAGAGCTTCGAGCTCGCGGGCGGCAAGGCTAAACCAAAGCTGTCAGGTCAGGACTTCCTGTGAGGGTAAGAAATACACAATGTCGTTGTAGAAGATAGTTGAGCCACAGAGATGAAGTTGAATAAGAGAAGTTATATGCATATTCAACCTGGCGATGCTCAGTAGCAAATCCAGAAGACCACTGATCATCGAGACCAAGACTTCAAGACTCTACAAGTATCCTTGGCTACCTTGGCTACCACCCCCCAAGACGCGATCGCCAATTAAGACTACGCATTCTTTCAGCCCTATTCTTTCTCAAAGTCTTGGAAGCAGCAAACCCAAAATAAAATAAAATAAATCCAAAATGGTCCGTCTGCTGATTTCTACGTCTGATGACGTAAATAGCAACCTCAACACCAAGGAAAAGGAGGTATTCCCAACCACCAAGGGAAAATCAACCGTCACAATCACGGTCAAAGAAATAGCCGAAAAGAAGGCAGCTTCTAGGAGACATTCGCCAATCCGCAGCATCCAGTCCCGGGCGGACAAGTCGATAGAGCACGAGATTGAGAACATCGAATGGCCGCAAGACGTCAAACTTGATCCGCTGGTCGAGTCTGCCTGGGCAGTCCTCCTGTCCTGGTACGGAGAGGCCACCGATGTAGCCTTTCGTGTTGCCCTACCAGGATCAACCGCCACCATCTCTGTCGGTATCGAAGGAGACATGACTCTCAGCGCACTACAACACCAGATCATGTTGGCTGAGTCACCCTCGGCATCGCCAACGTCGTCCACCATCACTCACCGAAGCATTGCCCGTGATGAAGCTGCTGCCGCTGCCGCTGCCGAACAGGGCTGGCAAGCCCAGTCACTACTCATGGTACAATCTGCCACCGACTCGGACTCTGAGTCAGAGGCACCGCTCACCCCCATCCTGGACGAAGGAGGCATGGACCTGAACACATACGCCATCACTCTCCACTGCCAGGTACAGGGCACCTCCCTCCACTCCAACATGTCCTTCGACTCGACCGCGCTCAGCGAGCAGGTCGCACTGCGGATCCTGAACCACTTTGGCCACATCCTGCGCCAGATCTGCAGCTGCGCCGACATGGCAGCCACCAAAATCCGGGACCTGGACGCCATGACCCCCGAAGACCTCCGGCAGGTCTGGACGTGGAACGCCAAGGCGCCCGAGGAAGTGCCCGGCTGCGTCCACCATGTCTTGTCCCGGAGCGTGGCTCGGTACCCGAACAAGACGGCCATATGTTCCTGGGACGGTGAGCTGACCTACGCGGAGTGGGACACGCTCTCGACCCAACTGGCGCATCACATGATCCAAAGGGGGGTTCATCCGGGCGATGTAGTACCCCTGATTTTTGAAAAGTCCATGTGGGTGCCTGTGTCTCAGTTTGCCGTCATGAAGGCCGGTGCGGCGTCTGTGGTGGTGGATCCGTCGCAGACCAAGGAGCGCATCAAGACCATGATGGAGATTGTGGGGGCTGGGCTTGTTCTATGTGGTACCTCGACGGAGGCTCTGGTCTCTTCTATTACGGAGCACAAGCCATTCGTGGTCCAAAGGGAGACTGTCACGGCTACGCTGCCGAAGAAAGAAGAGATGGTCGTCTTGCCGACCGTCGAGCCCAGCGATCTCCTCTACGTCGTGTTCACTTCCGGCACGACGGGCAACCCCAAGGGCGCGGCCATCACGCACTCCAACTTCACATCGGCCATCAGGCACCAAAACGAGTGGCTGGGCTTCACACCCACAGCAAGAGTAGCGGGTTTCGTATCGTACGCCTTCGACGTCTCGTGGTCCGACTTTATCCACACCCTCGCGGCGGGGGCCACCTTCTGCATCCCCTCCGAGCACGACAGGAGGCACGACTTCGTTGGGTGGATGAGCAAGAACGAGGTTACCTTTGTGCACCTGACCCCCTCGGTCGCCGCTATATGGGACTTGGACAAGGTGGCCACGCTGGACACGGTCGCCCTCATCGGCGAGGTCGTCGACTTTGACAAGCTGCCCCACCTCCGCAGCATCAAGACCACCATCGTCACGTACGGCCCCGCCGAGTGCACCGTCACCACGACGGGCGTCATCAACGACGGGAAGACCACCAAGGCCACCATCGGCTGGGCGCTGGGCGCAACCACGTGGGTTGCCGACCCAGACAAGGACTCCCTCACGCCAGTCGGCCTGGTCGGAGAGCTGCTCCTGGAAGGACCCCTCGTCGGCGCCGGATACATCAACAACCCGGAAAAGACGGCAAACGCCTTCGTCCAGGACCCCAGCTGGCTCCTCCGAGGCTTTGGCTCAGAGTTCGAAGGCCGCGGGGGCCGTCTCTATCGCACGGGGGACCTCGTCCGCTACACTGCCGAGGGCGAGCTCGTCTACCAGGGCCGAAAAGACACGCAGGTGAAGATCAACGGCCAGCGCACGGAGCTCGGCGACGTAGAGCACCACATCTGTAAGGTCCTGAGTTCGATCTCTGCCGTGGCGGACGTTATCGCCGAGGTGGTCACGCCCAAGGCTATGGACCACTCGCGACCCATGCTGGTGGCCTTCCTGCTTATGCCCCACGCCACGACGCCAGACCAGCTGAAGAAGCAATCCGCTCCCATCGTCCAGATGCTGCAGCAGGAGCTGCCAAGATACGTACCGAGCCACATGGTCCCCCGCGCCTATCTGCCCATGACCGACCTGCCCCGCGGCTTGACAGGCAAGACAGACCGTCGCGCACTGCGGGAGATGGGCGCAACGCTGGATCGGAAAGCGCTTGCCGCTCTCCACGGCAGCAATGACACCCACGAGGAGGAGCACGTTGTCAGGGAACCCACCACCGAGACAGAAACACTGCTCCGCGAGCTCTGGGCTTCCGTGCTTCCTCACCTTCCCATCGATGCAATCAGCACGCAGGACAATTTCCTCCGCATAGGCGGCGATTCCCTCGCTGCTATCCGGCTCGTGACCGAACTGTGGCGTAAGGGGGGGATCTGGCTGACGGTGCCGGATATCTATGCTCACCCGCAGCTGAGCGAGATGGCCAGGCATATCGAGTCCCGCAGGGAGGAGGAGGAGGAGGAGGGAAGAACAGCTCCTCCCGAAGTGGTCCCACCGTTCTCTTTGCTCGAGGGCGAGGTCGATCAGGAGAAAGCTTGCCAGCTGGCAGCAGAGCTTTGCTCCATCGACCCTTCACGAGTTGCGCCCTCACAGGTCGAGGACATCTTCCCCTGCACGGCTCTGCAAGAGGGCCTGTTGGCCATGACGGCCGTCCACCCGGGTAAATACGTCGGCCATCAGCTGGCGGAGCTCAAGCCCGGAGTGGACACGGCCAGACTCCAGTCGGCATGGCAGATGGTGGCCGAGAAAGCATCCATTCTCCGCACTCGCATCGTCCATCTCCCCGGCCAGGGCCTGGTTCAGGTCGTCCTCCAGAGCGATCCCCTCCTCCACTGGACGACCTTCTCGTCGTTGGACGAATACCGCAACCACAGGGAGAGAATGCAGCAAGACGAGCCCATGACGCTGGGGACTCCTTTGACTCGTCTGGCAATCATCCACGATCGACAAGGGGCTTCCGGAAAGACCTACCTCGGCCTGACGCACCACCACGCCACCTACGACGGCGCGTCTCTTTCTCTGCTGCAATCCGACCTCGAGAAGGCGTACCTTCATTCCCTCTCCCCTTCCGATTCTTCCGTCGAGCTTGCACTGTCCTCCCGCTCCATGCAACCCCTGATCAAGCACATAACCACCCAATCCACCTCGGCAGAGTCAACCAGCTTCTGGCAACGTCAGTTCGAGGACGTTTCCGCCCCGCCGTTCCCCGCCCTCCCCCGCCAATCGTACACCCCCCGTCCAGACACCCTCATCTCCCGCTCTGTTCGCAGCCCCTCGCTCCCATCAGGCTCCGGCGACGGCGCGACGGCAACCACGAGCAATATCCTGCGCGTGGCCTGGGCCACTCTTCTCTCGTGGTACACTTGCTCGACCGACGTCGTGTTCGGTGCCGTGGTATCAGGTCGCCAGGCCCCCGTGCGAGGGGTGGAGGCCATCGCCGGACCAACCATCGCTACCGTCCCCATCAGAGTCTCCGTCCAAGGGAAAGTGGACGAACTGCTGACGAGGGTGCAAGCCCAGGCGGTCGAGATGATTCCCTACGAGCAGGTGGGGCTGCCAAAACTGAAGCGGTTGAGTGATGAGGCGAAAATAGCGGTTGAAGGGTTCCAAAGTCTGCTTTTGGTGCATCCGCCTGTCCCCCAAGACCGAGACCGAGAAGAAGAAGACGACGAGAAGAGTGGGAGTGAACTGTTTGAAGGGCAGGGGCTAGATGGGGACGATGAGGACGATGGGGACGAGCTCGAGGGAGAGAATACCTACGCCATGATGCTCGCCGTTACTCCTACTGCGTCAGCCCCCAGTTTTTCAGGGGGGGAGAAGACGCTCCAGCTGAAACTGAGCTTTGACTCGGCCGTGGTGGAAGAGGCAGCCGCAAGGAGGATGCTCAGCCAGCTAGAGCATATCCTCTCGGAGCTGGCGAGTGTGGGTGCCACCACCACCGACATCGCCGAGCTGAGCAGGGTCGGCCAAGGGGATTTGGCCGATATCTGGAAGTGGAATGCCACGGTCCCCGAGGGGGTAGACGACCTGGTGCATAATGTCTTTGCGCAGAGGGTAGCGGAGACACCCGACGCCCCGGCAGTCTGCGCCCATGATGGGGAGATGACCTACGCCGAGCTGGATCGGCTGTCTACGCTGCTAGCGAAGAGGCTGGCCAGCGAGTTCAGCGAGTCGGGGCTGGGAATCGTGCCGCTCTGCTTTGAGAAGTCGGTCTGGGTGCCTGTTGCCATTTTCGCCGTCATGAAGGCTGGCGGCGCCTGCGTTGCGCTCGATACCACGCTCCCCCCGTCCAGGTTGGAGAGCATCGTCGGGCAGTTGGGCGCCAAGGTCATGTTGACTTCCAGGGGCTGTGCACAGCTCGCGAGTGACATCGCTAGTACTACTGGAAACATCACGAAGATTGAAGTCAGCAGTCACGGCTGGGACAGTCTCGAGCAGCTCCCGGCTCCCCGATCCTCAGCAGGACCGGCTTCCATCAACCCATCCTCCCCTCTTTACATCGTCTTCACCTCAGGCAGCACAGGCGCACCAAAGGGCGCCACCGTCACCCACGGCAACTTCTGCAGCGCCATCAAATACCACCAGCCGGACCTAGGCTTCGAGCAGTCCTCGCGGGTGTACGATTACACGTCGTACGCGTTCGACGTCACCTGGTCCAACATGCTGCATACGCTGACGGTCGGCGCCTGCCTGTGCATTCCCTCCGAAGACGAGCGCACGGCCGACATCAACGGGTCTATCGCCCGATTGCAGGCCAACTTTATCCACTTGACGCCTACCGTGGGTCGCCTGCTCGACCCCGTATCCCTAAAGGGTCAGCTGAAGAAGGTGCTCTTCATCGGGGAGGCGCTCAAGGCCAGCGACGTCGCCAAGTGGGAGGCTTCCGGCGCCAACATCTACAATACCTATGGTCCGGCGGAGTGTACGGTCACCAGCACGGTGGAGCTTGTCCCGACCAGAGACTCTCACAGGGCCAGAGCGGGCGACCCGGGCATTGGAAAGGGCACCGGCTGCCTGGCCTGGGTCGTCCAGCCCGGCAGCCCGGACAAACTCGCCGCCGTCGGCACCGTCGGCGAGCTCTGGCTGGAGGGCCCCATCGTCGGCGCAGGTTACCTGAATAGCCCCGACAAGACGGCCGCGGCGTTTGTGCCCGACCCCAAGTGGCTAGCAGAGGGTGTCGCTTCCCAAGGCATCCCGGGCCGCCGTGGGAGGCTGTACAGGACGGGCGATCTAGTGCACTACCACCCGGACGGCTCCCTGGGCTTCGTGGGGAGAAACGACACCCAGGTCAAGATTAACGGTCAGAGGATGGAACTGGGCGAGGTCGAGTACCACGTCCGGAACCTGCTCCCCACCAATAAGGTTCCGCAGATCGTGGTGGACGTCATCACGCCTCAGGCCACAGGGAGACAGACACTTGCTGTGTTTTTGGCTATGCCCAACTATTATGACTCTACCTCCTCCTCCTCCTCCTCCTCTTCTTCTTCTTCTTCTTCTTCTCCTTCTTCTTCTTGCAATGACTCAAGTGTCGCTGAAATGATGATCTCCACCCTGAAAAAGGACCTCTCCAAGCTTCTGCCGTCGTACATGGTACCCGGGGCGTTTATCCCCATCCCGCTGGCCAAGCTCCCCATGACAGCCACTGGGAAAACAGACAGAAAGGGTGTCCGCGAGCTTGGCAAAGCTTACGTTCCCCCCTCCTCTTCGCCTATTTCGGGCGGTGATGGCTCTCTGACACTCACCGAGTCGAAACTGCGGAAAATCTGGGCAACACTCCTCAACATCAGCCACCTCTCCCTGATTTCTTCGTCTCACCACTTTGCCGACCTGGGCGGCGACTCCATCAAGACCATGTCGCTGGCCATGGCCATTCGCAGGGAATTTGATGTCCATATCGGGGTGCCAAGACTGGTCCAGCACGGCAACACACTAGGTGATCTTGCTGCTATGGTTAATAACGAGCTGCTTTTGCGGGCCACCCCCACGGGCGAAGATGAGGATGAGAATGAGGGTGAGAAAAAGGTAGATGGGAGGGAGTGCACGGCAATGACGGAAATGACCAGCTCCGACCTGGAGAGAGAAATCGAGAGGCTGGTCAGCAGCAAACTCTCTTTCTCTCATAACAAGGCCGACAAGGAGTCGAGTGTTTTCTTGACGGGAGCAACGGGCTTTCTGGGGACGCAGATACTGCACTATATTCTCTCCAAGAAGGCCGTTGACAGGGTGGTTGTTCTGGTCCGCCCTGGAGCGGGTACCGAGAAGGGATTGGCAAGGGTGGTTGAAACGGCCACCATGGCGGGATGGTGGAGGGACTCGTACACCAGTGCTATCCAGGTCTGGGAGGGGGATCTGGCCTCCCCTCACAGATTGGGACTCAACGAGGAGCAGTGGGGTGCGCTGTGCGGGCGCGCCAACAAAGAGCATGGGGCGGTCGACGCCATCATCCACAATGGGGCAAGGGTGCACTGGAGCACGAGCTACGAGTCCCTCAAGGACGTCAACGTCAACTCTACGGTGCAGCTGCTACAAGCTGCGATGGCATCACCCATGCTGAAGAACTTTGTGTACGTGAGCGGTGGTCTGTTCACAGATCGTCAGATCTGGACCGAGGAGGAGGCTCGCGCTGCAAACGGATACGACCAGAGCAAGTACGTTTCTGAACGGCTGGTCAGTGCAGCTGCTTCGCGGTTCCGGAAACCAGGGACCAGGTTTAGTGTCGTCAAGCCTGGGCAGATTATCGGGGATTGCTATAGCGGTGTGGCTAACACGGATGATTTCCTGTGGAGGGTGGTCATGGGTGCGGTGCGGTTGGGGGCTAGGCCAATCGACAAGGAGGGGCTGTGGCTTTCTGTTGCGGATGTGAAGCATGTTGCTGAGAGTATCGTCAAGCATGTTACGGGGAAGCTGGGGGAGAGCGAGGGGGGGCATTTCGAGAATATCAAGAAGGGGGTGTGGGTTAGTACGTTTTGGACGGCGGTCGAGGGGCAGTTGCAGGTGCGGCTGAGGCCGGTTTCTTGGGCAGAGTGGATGGAACTAGCTGAGGAGGAGATGGAACGGGAGCAGGAAAGTCATCCGCTGTGGCCGGTGCAGCCGTTCCTTGGAGAGGGCGCACTGGGTATCGAGAAGGATATTTCTGGTCATTATGATGAGTGGGAGATGAGGGAGGTGCTTGCTGCTGTACGGCAGAATATCGAGTACCTCCGTGGGAAGGGGTTCTTTGGAAGAACCGGCGGAGACCAGACTGACGGAAGGGTGATGACGAGAACACGGAATCATGTTTGTGTGAACGGGCTGACAGGTGTGAGCGATGTGAGGGCTTGATATGAGTTCGTGTTGGAGGATACGGAGTCAAAACTTTTGTTGCTTTTTCTTTTTTCCTTTTTCAATTTCCTTTTGATCTAGACTTGTTTCAATGGCCCAGCGGCGTTAGTATCACGTTATCTATCTCATTTTGTTTTTATTTTATTAGAGACTACCGTTTTCATATCGGGGTATATAAAACAATAGATCAATTAAGGTACTTAGAATAGCTTTCAAGACATGGAAAAGAGATTACCTATATACATAAGCAATTAAACGCCCTTAGTGAAAACGTACAGCACGACAACAAGACAATTGTCGAGATTGCTTTGAATACTGAATATATCTATGGTAGAAAGAGTCCCAACTTCATACATTTGATGTTCAAATTTGCAAATAAAATAAAAAGAATAAAAATAGACAAACACGAAGTGGCTAAGAGGCCTGCAGAAGTGGAAGAGTGAGCCCGTGTTCACAAAACAGCAAAAGACTTTCCCTCAACATCGATACACCCATTGCAATAGACATTAAAGGTACATTAGAGCTCTGGAGACGGATAAATAGAGCACCTAGTTGTCCTTAAAGACAAACGATCAGCTCATTCAGCATGATGTGTTTCAAATGGACATACAAAGTAATCATGAAAGCTTTACCGAGTCTAAAGGCGCTTCTTCGAGCGTAAAATACTCTTATCTAACCTGGAGGATCCCCTAGCTTATGAGTACCAATAGCCTAAGAATTTCTAGTCCTCCCAACCTCCAAATTGCTACGAATAGCATCAGATTCGAACCAAATTCGAATCGGTTCACGTGCGTTGGAACATATTGCCCTGTAACCGGCCGACACTGCCCGACGAAATTTCTCGAAAGTTTTGGTTCCACAGCAGGCCATCTCACGCAAGGGAAGCACGAAATCACGAATGTGTGGAACCGCGGTTACGTCGTTGCATCGAAGTGCCGCGGTGCCACAGTCACAAATTAAACCACAAGTCACCAAAATCAACGCCTATTTGAAGAGGTCTGAGTACTGAGATAAGCGGTTAGTGGCGCAGGGGTCACTGCGGGGGTGTTGAACGGACAACTCAGAAGCGGCGGCAACGCTAAGCCTTTTTTGGCGGTGTGGCGATTACTCGCAAAGGTAGGTACCCCGGCGGGATGGGACGAGACGAACCTGCCTGCCCGCTTGCTTCTGGTCTAAGGTAGAGACAGTCTGCCGCTCTGCTGAATTACCCCTCCCTCCATGGGTGAACCCCTCTCCAAGAGCTCTGAAGCGTATCCCTCCGTCAATCAACCAGGAGCTTCATGCCTCGATATATTTGCAAGTGATTCTGCAGGCGGACTGGCTGGGCTCTCTCTCAACATCGTCACTAGACCGAACTTGTTAGAACCATCAGACAATCAATCACCACCCTCCACCTTACTGATTAATCAACATCCCTTTCCCACAATCACATCCCGCCAAGACTCACAATGGCCGGCACCCTCCCCCCCCACGGCCGCCTCGTCAACATCGGCACGCATAACCTAGCCCTCTACACGCACGGTCCCAAACCCAAATCCTCCACCGAGCCCGTAGTCCTCTTCATCTCCGGCGTAGCCAGCGACGCCCTCAACTGGCAAGCCGTCGTCCGCCAACTATCCCCCCTTTCCATCCGGACATACACGTACGACCGCTCGGGCTACAACAACAGCGAGGACTCCCCCCTCGTCCCCACAGCCGAGAACGTCGCTCTTGAACTCTCCCTCCTCATCGAGAAAGCCCCCATCACGAATCCTTTGATCCTGGTGGGCCACTCGTGGGCCGGCGTCCTGACTCTCGAGTACATCCACCTCAAGGGTGTTTCTCGGATCGCGGGATTGGTCCTTGTGGACGCGAACCATGAGACCGCACCGCTGGTCATGGACGTCGCTGACCCTGTCTTGTGGAAAGTGGCTGAGGGGTGCGAGCCGTACAATGCGTGGGGCGTCGAAGCAGAGCATAAGCTCACGCAGGAAGAGTGGGATGTGTTCAGGGCTGTGGAGACAACCCCACGATTCAAGGACATCGAACAGAAGGAGGACTTTGGGAACTATTTCCCTAGTTTTGAGGTCCTCAGGAAGAAGGAGATGGGCAAGAAGAACCCTATCGTCGGGGATAAGCCGGTTTATGTGATTGCCGGGACGAGGAGCAGGGACTGGCAGGGGTTGTACAACGCCGGCGTGGCCAAAGGGCAGGGCACAGAGGAGGAGCGGGCTCACGTACGAAAACTTATTCAAGAAGTCGATGCCAAGAATGAGGCGCTCATGAAGGAGTTTCTGAAGATGAGCACCAAGAGCGAGCTGGTTTTTGCGAGGGAGAGCGGGCACTTTGTGCAGATGACGCAGCCTGAGGTTGTCGTTGATGGTGTTAGGTGGGTATTGGAGAATCTACCCAAGTCGGCTTGAATGAGGTCAGGAAGACCCTTAGTTATGTTAGCAACTTCTTAAGGCCAACAGAAGAGAAGATATACATTTGATTGTTTAATTGCCCCCTGCAAATTGTAGTCATGGTGAATGACACCGCGACGTACATTATACAGTTGTTTGTAAGAAAAGATACTAACATCTCGCAAAGTTGCATATTTTACCTACGAGTTGACCCACTTGCTGAGCTAGACCTCCAACAGGAAGCCATGATTATGCATATTTCCCTCGGCCCGAAGGACTATGCCCCGCCGGCCCTCGACGTTACAAATGCGAGACATCTTTGGCCGCAATATAGGAGGTGTGGTGGGCGGGGATACTTCTTCCTCGGGGATCTCAGCTGCTTAATTTTAACCACTGAACCAGTATATTCAACTGAAACTCTGCCCCTCTCCTATTTTCACGTTCCATGTACTATAATAACCATATCACCACCACAAATCTCCAGCATTTGTTCTTTTCTCGCCAGACTTATTTACTTCTATTCCATCTATTTCCCCACAGACATTTACATTCTCCTCTCCTACCACAAGGCTTATTTAAACGGTCAAACCGTCCCAGAACCAGTCTTCTTCCGCCGCACAAAATAGCTCGCCTCAAATCCCACAGTGCAAAGCAGCAAGAAAGCCGTGATAGCCCCGTAAACAATGACCATGTTCGGATCATGGCATGCAAAGGAGACGGCAACACCAAAGACCGACCCCATCGCACTAAAGAAATGGAACAGCGCCTGCACGATACTCTTCATGCTGGCGGGGGCCCGCGAGTACGCCAGCTCGGTGCCGCTCACAATCGCGAGAATCTCCCCCCACGCCAGAAAAACATACGTCGGCGTTTGGTAACCCACACTGACATCGTTCGGCACGTTCTTGCCGGCCAGACAAGCAAGCGGATGCGAGAAGCATGGCCCCGTGCTGTAGACCAGGTGCTGGATGCCCGTCGTGTAGGCTATGGCCAAGGTAGCGCAGAACATGCCCACGCCGATGCGGTGCTCCGGACTGAAGTTCACTTTGCGTTTTGACAGGGACGGATAGATCCAGGATTGGAACAAGGGGAGGAAGACCATGACGCTGATGGGGTTCAGGTTGTACATGATGTCGTTGGGCAGACCGTTCGTCTGCATGGTGCCTGCTTGCGCGATCAGAGTGCTGTCCATCAGGTTGATGGAAAGCATCAGCGCCGGGAAGGGGAGGAAGACGAGGCATGCGCGGAGGGCCGTCTTGGCGTCGCGGAGGACCGATAAGTCTTTGGCGGCCTGGGTTGTGATGGTACCGTCTTCGGCGGCTGATTGTGAGGAGGCATCGGAGGAGCCTGCCGAGACGGCCTTTGTCTCTTGGGCTGCTGCTGGGGTGGTATCGCGAGAGGCTTTCTTTTGGAGACGGCGGCGGCGGAGGGCGGCGATGGTGTCTGCGACGGCGTTCCCAGAGGGTGGGATGATTTCTAAAGAGGGAGGGAGATTGGTTAGTGAAGAACGCAGTGAGAAGGCAGGGGTAAGGGAGACCAAAACTCACCAAACTTCTTGTATGTGATGTTGAAGATCAACGTAGACGCCATGACCAAGATGAGGCAAACCATGAAAGCGAATCCAAAGCCGGCGACGTGGGCATATCTCTCGATGTTGGTGGTGATGATGCCGCAGAGACCGCCAACGTTGATCATCCTGTGTTGCGTGCTCCATCAGCAAAACAAGTTTCGGGAGAGAAAGGGAGGTAGAGAGGGAGAGAGAACCTACCAGTAGTTGACGTTCCAGATGAACCGAATGGTGAGCTCACGGCTAACCTTGGCCAACTTGCCATCCTTGAGCGTCACAGTCTTGGGTTCCTCACCCGTATCGGGGAACTGGTCAACTGTCGTTCATTGATCAACACCATCAGCTACCTATCCCTCCCATCACTTCCCAAGTCACAAGAGAGGACAACTTACTCAGGAAAACTGTAATATTAGGCTTCACAGTCCCCGTGCCAGCACCGACCAAGAACATTCCCACAATAAAACCCGGCAACCCACCAACACCATGTAGCCGCTCCGTAAAAGCCGTGGCAGTCACGATGGCCAATCCTAAGACGTAGATGAAGAACCCGACCTGGATCGTCTTGCGGCGGCCCAGCCAGCAGTCGGCAATCAGACCGCCCGCCAAGGGTGTCAGATAGCTGTAGATGAACCAAATGTAGACGATCATGACGGCTCTGGACTGGCCGAGCCCCAAAGCTCCGGGCCGGTGGGGGTCATCTTTTGAGAGTTGGAGGTAATTTTCTGGCAATGGCTTGGTTAGCTCATGTAAAACGAATGGAGGGGGAAGCAACAGGGGACGCAAAACACATACGAAGGGGCTGGCTGAGACCGTAGAACGCCGCTCTCTCGAGGAAGTAAAGTCCTTGGACAAGCCATACTTTTCGGGGCACCTGGCCTCTGACTTCTGGCAGATCTTGGTCTTGTTGTTGTTCTCGCTCGTGGTCGTTTGGGTCGACGGACTCTACTGGAGGTGAGTCCAGTTGTTTTTTCTCGTCGGACATTTTCCTTTGTGACTCTGAAATGGGTTGCCAGCAATAAGAATGTATGTGCTGGCTAGGTAGTATGGAAGTTGTGTGTGAAAGGTGAGTTGCACAAAATACTAGACACTACTGACAGCAGTGCTAGAAAAATGGGAAAATGGAGACAGAGGAGCGAAAATACAAAACCTAAACAAGCACCTCTCTTGAACAGGGAAAGAGCAAAAGTCCATCAGGGTTCCCTCCCGCCTTGCCCAATGGACGAAATGGGCAAATGTGGATCTAGGGAGGTAGCGCGCCCTTTGGGTGATTTCTTTTTGTTGGAAAAAATCAATCCTCCGGTAATATGTGTGTGTAATGTGCCCAGGGGCCCTCAATCCCTTTCTTCAGGCAAGTAGTGTGGTGACTACTTCCAAACAAGCATTTTTCTTCATGTGCTACACTGCTGGCACAGCTGCATACGCCAAACACGAAAGATAAGGCGTGACAGTTTAGCTGCCTGATTCGGTAGAATTACGATGATCGAGGACCCCGTACACATTTGTGAGTCTGACGCCTCAGATTTTTGTGCACCAAGATCTCGGACACACAAAAAAGTCTGGCGCCACATCGCGAAATACGGCTTTGCAGTACAGAAAAAGAAGGTGCTTTTCCGTTTCGTTCGTCCAAATCCACGAATGGCAGGGCAGCCAAGGATTGCTGACAGATGGTCGAGTGAGCCGACACGGAGATCTCCCGTGTCTACCCGCTGCTGACGAAATCCTTCGTCCAAAGTTGCTCCAAAAGGGGCTTAGCGCTGCCGCGAGTCCCAGCCGGGAGGTTTACGCCGTTGCCGCCAGTCCAGAAAAGGTCTAGCGCTGCCGCATGCCGGGAATAAGCACGCCACAAAGCTGTAACGTTGTTCCTGGGGCTCAACTAGCGCCTCCTCGCTTGGCACAAAACTTGCCAAACAAAGCGTGTGATACAATCCTTGCATAACATTTTTACGGCGAGACGATAGCGATTTTTGATACTCAATTACGAACTCTGCAGCAGTTTCCGATACCCATTTCATCCATGCCTAGGTCATCATGCGGCAGTGAGTGATTGAATGTAAGGCTGAGGACAGGGCAAATATGTTTTGCTTGGCAGTAATTCAACAACCAATCAACACAATACAAATTGTGTTTACTTAACCCCCTTTTAGCCTCTCCAACTTTATCTCTAGCTCTTTCACTGTTGATGGATTTTGACACGTAAGTGCTAGTAGATGGTGCCAGTTCTCTCTCAGGTCAAGACCTGATCGAGCACGAACAGACCGTGGCCATGGTCATTTTATAGTCAAAATCATGGAGAAAAATATTCTCATTTTCTATAGAACAATTCAGCCATCGCCATTTTTCTACCACTAGACACCTATCTCTCTAAGCCCGCGTTCGCATAAACACAATCTCAGGCTTATCCCTCCCCTCAAACTCCTCATCGACCTCGTACACCAGGTCCTCCTCGGCACCCTTCTCCGCACGGAAGCCCAGCCGCTTGTACACGACCCGCCCCATCGGCGACGCCTCGGTAGTGCATTCCAGCCCGCCCCGCCGCTGTGCCTCCTCCAAGCCCCACGCCACTAGTTTGCCGGCGACACCCCTCCGCTGGAAAGCCGGGTCCACGGCGCATGTATCCAGCGCGAAGATTGCGGGAGGAGGCGTCGTTCTCGTGCCCTCATTGTCTGACTCTACCTTGCGGTAGCGGTCTGCTTTCTCCCTCGCAACCTCGACCCTCCGCTTCCAGAGCGAAGCATACATCTGCGTCGCAAAGCGCCTTTCCGTCAGACACGCAATCTGCTCTTCAATAGCAGCCGCGGGGTTGTTCGTGGGCGGATCGCCGTACCCCCTCACGAACGAAGCCTGGCTCCAGATGGCT
Organism: Triangularia verruculosa; assembly: GCA_033296885.1. Taxonomy (NCBI): domain Eukaryota; kingdom Fungi; phylum Ascomycota; class Sordariomycetes; order Sordariales; family Podosporaceae; genus Triangularia; species Triangularia verruculosa. The sequence goes on along the minus strand of MU863979.1, from coordinate 82,252 downwards.
GCGCCCACAATCTTAAGGCGGAACCCATCCTGGGGATCGCGTAGCGTGGCTTTCAAGATGGCAGTGTTGGGCTGCCCGTCTTTGTTTGTCGTGATACCCGATTGCCAGCGCTTGAGCAGGCCCGCAGCACCCTTTTGTTGGCCCTCGGGCGAGTCCCAGTGGGGGTTCATGGCCATCCAGATGGTGTCTTTGATTTGTCTCCCAAAAGCCTCGCTGATGCAGTGGTAGATTTGAGGAAAGTCGTCCGCGCTGGTGACGGGCTCGACGAGGACGTCTGTGAAGACTGCCATATTGTTCCTGCTGTCGGGTAGGTGATGGGGGGCGGATGAATCAGAGACCAAGAGTAAAGGCAAAAGTCTGGTGACGGAATCGGGGAGTGATGTGATGATGTGATAATGTGACAAGATAGGAAGTTGGTCAGTTCAGACGCAGCGTCTGGTGACTTAGAAAGAGCCCGAGGCCGACAAAGGAGAAGGGAAGGGAACCCAAGCAGGGATAAGGGGACCCAGTAATTAAGGTAGGTAGTCTGTTCTCTCTATCGTGATCTCTCTCCTGACTCGGTAGCACGCGTAAATGTTACGCAGTAGTAGCCAGCCAACGGCACCGCGGCTAGTAGTACTAGCACCACAGCCACTATTACTACCATCACAATATCACATCCCCTCACATCAACATAGCCGCAGCTGAAACAGCAACTTCAGCCCTCCTCCTCACTTTTTCGAGGGCTGGCGCACGGCATACCGGGCGGCTACACGACAGGGGGGACTTGCCGAGCTTATTGTGGGTCGACGATGGTGAACATCAAGTGATGTTTCAAAGCTGCCTGCCTGCAGGTACGTAGGTACCCAAAGGCAGCTAAACACCAAGGGGTAACGCGTCAACGGCATACTGGATCGGGCCGTCTTCGCATTACTGCGGTGATACAATGAGATGCAAAGATGGGTTGCTGTTAGTGGACTAACCTCCGCCCGGTCTATCCGGGATAACGGCAAGTCATGTCGATTCTCCTTTGCCCCAAAAGTACCAAGCTAGCAACTTGTCAGGGGAGGAGTTCATGTTCTGCTTATGCGTAGCATGGCGCCGAGACGAAAGAGTCCCGGAGGCCTGGATAATGCTACGATATCAACCCAGCAAGGCTTGTGTTTCGTCTCTTTTCCACGTGGGCAACGTGACTCTTCCCTTATGCTTCCCAGGCCTGGGGTACATGTACTTGGTACGGCATCGATTTTAGTCCTATACATATTACCTACCCTGAGTATAGGTAGCAGTGTGTTGATATATAAATCAAACACAAGAAAACCCGCACTTCTTTGTCTTTTATTCATACCTTTTTATTCACCTCGAGTCCCCCCCCCCTCCTCCTCAGCCCCCTCCACCAATATTATCACAACGCCATACAAAATTCACCATGGGAAGCGTACCACACATGGAACCCAACTTCCTCCGGGAGGAGATCCCCCTCGACAGCATCAACGGATGGGCCCCGGAGGTTGCCATGTCCGGCAGCTTGGGCCTGCTACTATCCGTCTACCAAGGGATGCCGTCGTCTCCATCGCCGTTCCATGTCTGTACCAACACGACTAGCTCATCTGCTGATGGTGAGCAACCTGAACCTGAACTGCTCTGGGACGCCACCATCGCAGTCGATAGAGACATCACCGCGCATGATTTTCTCAAGAGTATCGTGAAATCCTACCACCAAAACACCAACGCCAACAACACGTCCGCGGTGGCATTCCAACCCGCTGCCTCATTGCAAAGCTTCCTCCTGCGCACAGACAGCTTGGAGAACTGGACAGCGGCAGCATCCAACTCAGCCTCGTCGAGCGAGGGTCCGTCCGCCATCCCCCACCAGATTCTCTGCACAGTGCTCGCGGATTCCAACTCCCTGGTCCTGGAGATCAGCGGCCCCGAGAGCTACTCATCCTCCAGCGCGAGATTCCTCAGCCAACTAGCCCACACCACCCAGCAGCTCCTCTCAGCCGCACTGTATCGCACCGGGTCATCTCTCTTGCGGGATCTGAACCTGCTCTGCAATCTGGATCGACAAGACCTAACAAGATGGAATGGCCCCATCCCCACCACTATCTCTTCCACCGTCCACGAGACCATCCATCAGCGAGTGGTCGAGACCCCAGACGCGACAGCCGTCGACTCCTGGGACGGATCCCTCTCCTACGCAGAGCTAGACACCCTCTCTTCACAGGTCTGCTCCGTGTTGTCAGCGGCTGGCGCAAGACAAGGGGACTGCATCCCCCTCTGCTTTGAGAAAACCGTCTGGACAGTGGTAGCCATGCTCGGCGTTTTGAAGTCAGGATGCTCCTTCCTGCTGATGGACGTTTCCCACCCCAACAGCCGCCTCCAAACACTCGCTCGGGAATGCAACGCCACCATTTTGCTTTCCTCCGAAGCTCAACAAGACCGAGCAGCCACGCTCGGTGTCGCCCAAGCCATCGTCATATCCCCTTCCACCATTCCACCCTCCACCTGCACCTCCCCCACAGGCCCCCCCTCAGAACAACATCATCACAACAAGATTGAGGTCGGTGTTAGCGCCAACGACGTGGCAGCAGTAATCTTCACCTCGGGCACAACCGGCACCCCAAAGGGCATCCAGCTGGAGCACAAATCCATGTGCTCGTCACTCTCCGCCCTGGCATCCTTCTCCAACATAGGCCGCCACACACGGTACTTCCAGTTCAGCTCGTACGCCTTCGACGCCGGCTTCGGCGAGATCCTCATGACACTCATGCACGGCGGCACGATCTGTATCCCCTCCGATGCAGATCGCCTGAACCGGCTGGCTGAGTCCATGCGGGGTTTTAGGGCCAACGCCGTGTTGTTGACGCCTACCGTGGTACGGTTGTTGCAGCCCGATGATGTTCCCTGCCTTCAGACGCTCATCAGTGGCGGCGAGAGGGTCACGAGTGATATCATCAGTCTGTGGGGGGATAGGCTCGACTTGATTGTGATTTATGGGCCGGCGGAGACGACGGTGGGGTGTGTGCTCAAGCATACGAGGCCTACGCCCGGGTTTGACGATGGGGCTGTGAGGATCGGACATGCAGTTAATACAAGGGCTTGGGTGGCGAGGCTGGATGATCCGAGCAAACTTGCCCCCGTGGGAGCGATAGGCGAGCTTGTGGCGGAGGGCCCTGGCATAGGGAGGGGGTATTTGAATAACGAGAAGGGGAACAAGGAGTTGTTTTTCGAGAGGCCGCCGTGGAGCGAGGAGATGCAGACCAGCGGGGTCCCCGAGATGGGGAGATGTTATCGGACTGGGGATCTGGTGAGGTTTGCGGACGACGGGGAGCTGATCTTTATCGGAAGAAGAGATCGGCAGGTTAAGCTGAGAGGTCAGCGGATCGAGCTGGAGGATATCGAGACGAAGCTGAAGCAACATTTCAAACTAACCGACGCAAATATCGTCGTCGAGGTGCTGGATACCCAGGGCGTTGCGAATCTGGTGGCGTTCCTTCATCACTCTCGTGTCCGGGATGCGGCACAGATGCCCGAGGATATGGACAAGGAGATCCAGGCACTGAGAGAACGCATCTCGGAAGTGCTTCCAGCTTACATGTGGCCTATTGCCTGGATACCACTGCCGGAGCTTCCACTTGGACCGACAGGCAAGCTTGACAGGCGCAAGCTCTTGGGCCTTGGACAGGATTTCTTCAGCTCTAGAATACAGCCGGGTGATGGTGACGGAGATGGAGTCATGGAAGACAAGGGCCTGTCGCCCGTCGAGTCGGTACTGGCCGCTATGTGGCGACAACTTCTCCCGTCTGCGCTTGGCCTCACTCCAGAAGCCAACTTCTTCCAGCTCGGCGGCGACTCGCTCCGGTGCATGAAGCTGGTAGGCTTGGCTAGGAAGGGAGGGTTCCATTTGACCATGGAGAAGGTGTTTACCAGCCCAGCACTCTCTGGCATGGCTGCCGCTATGCAGCAGCTTCCCGCTGATGAATCTGCCCATACAAGCGTCTTCTCATCAGCATCAGCCCAGTCGTATGCTCTTGGACAAGGCGACACTTCCAAGTTCTGGTCTCTGCTTCAGGAATACGGCCTTGGCCATGAGCAAGTTGAGGGTGTCTTCCCCTGCACGCCTCTCCAAGCAGGCCTGTTTTCGCTGTCGATGGCCATGCCCACCCTATACTCCAGTCAGTTCGTCTTTGAGCTCTCAGCTGCCGTGGATATGCAAAAGTTCAAGGCAGCATGGGAGAGTGCGCTGGCCGCCTTCCCTATCCTGAGGACAGCCATTGCGCCGTCTTCTTCCAGTCTGGTGCAGTTCGTCCTGCGCCATCACGCCGACTGGACCGACGTCAGCCAAGACCTTGCTTCGTTCCTCGCCGCCGACAAGGCAGTTTCTTTTCAGCCCGGTCAGCCTCTCAGCAGGACTTGGCATGTCCAAGACCCATCATCCGGCCAGTCTCACTTCGTCTGGACCCTTCACCACGCGGTCTTTGATGGCTGGAGCTTGGAGACAGTGGTTGATCACATCCGCCAGGTTTATCACTCGCAGCCGGTGGAGCCAACAACCGGAACCTTCCAAGAATTCGTCCAATTCTGCGACGCCTTGAATCTGGATGAATGCGCTCCGTTTTGGAAGGAGCAGCTCGAGAATGCACCTCAGCCATCATTCCCCAGTTTCCCCAAGGCCGGGCACCTAGCAGCGGACAGCTCTTGCCTCAAACACACCATGACGGCCCCGTCAGCAGGCACGACCACCACGACAACCACGGTCCTTGCCAGGGCAGCGTGGGCTCTGCTCCTCTCAGAGTACGAGGGCTCAGACGACGTCACGTTCGGAAACTCGCTGCACGGACGCAACTCCCTGCCCCCTCGGCTGCAGGACGTCGTCGGCCCAACCATCACCACCCTTCCGATCCGTGTGAGAATCGACCACGCCCAGACCGTGCTAGGCTTTTTGGATGGCCTCCAGGAGCAATTCTCAGCCATGATTCCCTACGAACAGTTCGGCCTCTCCCGGATCCTGGGCATCGATCAGCGGATCCAGAACGCTGCTTCCTTCCGCACCCTCTTGATCGTCCAAGTAGCCGATGTCTTGGGCGACAAACAAGGCATTAGACTGGACGAGGTAGAGCGCTCTCTGCACGAGTACCCGCTGGTCCTTACGCTCATGCCCGGTACGGAGTCTCAGAAGATTGAGCTGGTCGCCACCTTCGACAGCGAGGTCATCTCGGCTGCCCAGGTGCAGAGGATTCTTTACCAGTTTGAGCAGACATTCCACCAGCTGAGCACTGCTGCGGCTGGCAGCGATGCCAAGGTCGGCGATCTGGACCTCGCTAGCAACGCAGACAAGGCCACCATGTTTGGGTGGAACGCCCGACACCACAAGGCCTACGAGGTTTGCGTGCACGACATCATCCGCGAGCGCACAAGACACTACCGAGCCTTGCCGGCCATCTACTCTCGCGACGGCGAGATGGACTACGGAACCCTGGATAAACTGTCAGATAACTTGGCCGGCGAGATGGTCCGTTCCGCCCATGTAAAACCGGGCGATGTGGTGGGTGTTCTCTTCGAGAAGTCACAGTGGGCTATTGTGAGCATCCTGGCCGTCGTCAAATGCGGCGCCGCCTACGCACCATTCTCACCTGCATACCCCCGAGCACGTCTCGAAGGTATCGCCAGCGACGCCGGAATCAAGCTTGTTCTTTGTTCACCAACCCAAGAAGAATCCTTCCCTGATCCGATGTGGCAGACTCTTGTCGTTTCCGACGAGACAGCCTACTCGTTCGCGGCCTCTGCCCCAATGGCCAGGGTCGCCACCCCGGAGAGCCTGCTTTACATACTCTCAACATCGGGAACGACAGGAACCCCCAAGATCTTTGGCGTCCAGCACAAGGCCTTCGCCACGGGTGCCATGGCTCGGGCCGCACTCTTCCGGCGCGGCACGAACTCTCGCGTGCTGCAGTTCGCGCCGTTCGCCTTCGACCCTAGCGTCGAGGACATCTTCACCACCCTCATGTTCGGCGGCTGCATCTGCGTGCCCTCAGATGAGGACATCATGGGCGACATCAGCGCCTTCATGAAGACCGCCCAAGTCAACTTTGCCAACATCACGCCCTCGGTCGCCTACACGCTCAAGGAGAACGAACTCCCCGATTTCAAGATGCTGTTGCTGTCGGGAGAAGCCCCCGACCAGGCTCTCGTGGACAAATGGGCCAACAGCAACACCGGCGTGCAGGTCATGAACGGATACGGGCCCAGCGAGTGCTCCGTCAAGTGCGCCATCAACACTAATCTGACCCGCGAGGCGCCGAGGAACATTGGCCACAGCGCGGGAACCAGCATCTGGGTTCTTAGGCCAGGCAACAACGACCGGCTGACACCTCTGGGCGGCGTGGGCGAGCTCGTCATTGAGAGTCCGCACTTGTCTTCGACGGGGTACATGAACCGCCCCGAGGCCAACGACAAGTTCATGGAGAGCCCGACTTGGCTACGCGAGTTCCGCGACAGCCACGTCACGCGCATGTACAAGACCGGCGATCTGGTGCGGTACATGGAGGACGGCAGCATCTTGTACATTGGGCGGGGCGACATGCAGCTGAAACTCCACGGCCAGCGTCTCGAGGCCGAGGAAACAAGGCAACGCATCCAGGAAGCCCTGGCTAGCAACGGTCAGCACCAGCTGCAGGTAATCGTCGACATTGCACGCTTCAAGGGTCAAGATTCTGACGTGTTGGTGGCTTACCTCGCTCAAAAAGGCGAGTCGTCGCACCGTGGAGGCGAGATGGACATGGACGAGGCATTGCAGCAGCACCTGGCCGACATGAAAGAGCACATCGTCCGCGAGATCGGCACCGCTCTGCCCAAGTACATGATCCCTTCCGTCTTCCTGGCATTGGCCAACATCCCCGTCACATCAAACGGCAAGGCAGACCGGCGCGCTCTCAAATCCTTCGCGGCACGAACCCGTCTCGGCCCTCAATTCCTCTCTTCTTCGGGAGAGGAAACCATCACCCCACCGACGACCGAGACCGAGAAAGTGCTGCACAATCTCTGGCAGGAACTCCTCGGCCTCGACGGGGACAGATTCGGCGCATCCTCCAACTTCTTCGAGCTTGGCGGTAGTTCTCTCGCAGCCATCAAACTAGCCTCTGCAGCCCGCGATCTAGGCCATAACCTCTCCGCCCAAATCATTTTCAAGAACCCCGTCTTGTCGGCTATGGCTTCGCAAATGACACCCCTGCGCGAGACCAACAAAACCACCGCCGGCCCGGCCCGGTTCACTCTGCTGTCCAAGATCGACCGCACAGTGCACCAACTCAAGAAGACCCTCGAGACTTATAAGATCGACGTGGAGGAAGAAGTAGAAGACGCGTACCCGCTTACAAGACAACAGCGGCGATACATGGAGGGCGAGATGGTGTCCCCCGGCGGAACCACCCACCGCCATATCATGCAGCTGCCCTCCAATATCGACTCGGTCAGACTGGAGAATGCTCTTTACCGCGTTGTCAGTGCAAACGCCATTTTACGCACGAGGATCATCTCTGCCTCGTCGCAGCTCGTGCAGGTGGTGCTGAAGAACGACGTTAACCCAATCCGCCGCGTTGATTCTCTGTCATTGCTGGCGGACGCAGATAGGAAGGTATCCTGGGGGCTGGGACAGCCCCTCTCCCGCTTCAGTATTGTTGACGGTGGCGAAGGGAAATACCTGGTGTGGTCGTCCGCCCACGTCGTCTTTGACGGGTGGTGCCGGAGACTTTTGCTGCAGGATATCGACTATGCCTACCACCATGACAGCAACCCGTCTGCCCGACCGCAGTACAATACATTCATCGAATTTGTGTACTCCTCTTCCTCGTCCGTTGCTGACGAGGAGGAGGGAAGTGTTGTTCGGGATCTCGAACAGAACCACGCAAAATTCTTCCGGTACTTTAGCCCGAATGAGATTTTGACCAAAGTCCCAGGTATCACGCACACTTTGTCTCTGGCCATCGATTTTCCGGCGGGTGCGGCCTTGCCAGCGGGGTTGAGCTATCCAACGACTATGTTAACCGCCTGGGCTATTGCGGCCTCTGATGTGGAGAGTGGACATGACAGCCAGCCGTTCCTGTTTAATTTGTTGTTAGGAGGGCGAGACGCGAATCTAACGGGTGTGGATAAGGTGCTAGGCCCGGTGAGCAGTACTGCTCCTTTCGCTACCTCCATTTCACCGTCATCGACATTCCGGGAGAACATGCAGGCCATCCAGACGGCTGTGGATCAAGCTGCCAGCTTACAGCATGTGGTTCGGTTCGGAACTGGACCAGCAGGTGACAAACTACGGGAGTTATTGGCGGCCGTCCCGGTGGTGGTTGTGCACCCCGCGGAGGATTACGAAGAGGCCAAGACGGAGTATAGTCTGGGATTGGTGAGAGACAAAGTAGAGACGGTGACGAGGCTGGTTGATGCGATGTTTATGAACTTCTGCTTGAAGTACAACGGTGAACAGAAAATTGGCGGCGTGGAGCTGATCATGACGGTTGATGAGAGGTTTTTTGCGGTCGAGAGGGGGGTTAGGTATTTTGGGGCTATTGAGAGGGTGTTGAAGGGGGTTTTAAAGGCCGACGGTGCAAAGTTGGATGGGGTTGTTGGTGAGTTGGCTGGCGCTGGTGCTGGTAATGGTGATGGTAGTGAGACCAATAAGGTGGTTGTTAGTGAGGTTGTGGTTTGATGGTGAGCTTAACAAGTCGGCTGGAGTCTTCAGAAAGGGTGCTTTAGGAAGATAGAGGAAGGAGTGGCCGCATGTTTGGGTAACGTATATTTTGGCGTAGTATCCTACGGATTTCTGGCTTTTATTTTGTTCTCGTGTTTTCTTTGTTTATATAAGACCTTTGCTTTGTATTTTGATCGCAATTCATCACCACAAAAGTGTCCCTCGAACTGTGAATCAGCCGCTGCGAATTTACTTGGTGCGCTGAATGCTCTTGTCTCTCCTTGTGCTCTGATACTGTTGCATATATCCAGCCAAAACCAGGGCGTATCTATGGAAAGAGCCGAAGGAAGTGCAAAACTTTTCAATACAAAAGCTATCAGATGCTACAAATCACCAACTTTTGCGCTCAACCCAACCCCCTTTTCCACTTCCCACACCAACCTCTCCACGTCCCCCCGTTCACCTCGCAAAAGAAACTCAGCAAAGGGTAAAAGAGGAGGGTCCAGTATAAGACTTGGCCGTCCAATCTTCACCAGGCGTGATGATGGCCAGGTTGACCGCAGATCCGACCACATGGGCATCGCTCAGCACGATGCGGTAGATATCAGTTGCCCTGTTGATGTGGAAGTAGACAGCAGGATCGCTGCTGTCGAAGAAGCCAGTGTTTTTGGGGATCGTCGACCCGGCGGTCGTGTGCGTGAAGGTAACGGCTACATTCTCTGGCAGGATGACGGCGCGAGCGGTGTAGCTGTGTACCCCGGTTGTCAGTCGAGAATCGGGGGCAGTGAGCTTGATTGCATTCAACTTACGAGCATGAAGAGGCGCTGCAGGAAACAGAGAACTTGGTGACCTCGGCGCTGGTGGCTCTCGCGGCGTGCTTGGCTCCAGCGTCCAGGTCGGCAGGAGCGGCAGAGGTGAGGCCAAAGAGGCCGAGAACAAGGGTGAGGATGGTGAACTTCATTTTTTTCTTTTGATGTGATGCTAGTGTGAAAGTTGGGATAATCCAAAAATCGTTCAGAAAATAATTCTCTTATCAGGAACTTTTGTCTCTTTAAGCGTTCGAGACTGACTGAAGGCGGGAAGGCATGCGTGATTGCAGTGGTGGTGAATATTCAGGCTGAAGTCTCCCGAGGACACCTTGTGGCTTCTATAAACGAGATTTTCGCCACATTGAAGCTCCGTGGCCATTTTTGACAGGAGCTTTATTTAATCATCTGCAGCTGTCGGCGCAAACCCCGGTGGTGGTCTCGTCTTCCTGTTATGTTATAGGTTAAATGACGGGATTGACAGAACCGACAGTGGTTCAGGTAGGAGAGTGGATAGCTTATTGTCTCGGGAAACGAACTACAGAAGTCAGGTAGCATGGAAAGGATGAGGCCATTGCCGAATATAAGAGCGCTGAATACGACAGTCAGCCAGGTGTTCAACCGTCCTCTTGCTCATGCATAGGTACCTTACCTAGGTTACCTGCACATACGACGTGGTGCGTGTACTTATGGCGACTGCAAGGGAGAAAGCCACCGCACTTACCAGATCCAAAAAGAAAACTCACTTGGCCTGGGACTACCAAGTCCCGTTGTTACATTGAACGACAGTTTCTTCCTGCATGTAGGGTGCATGGCTGCTCAGAGCCGCACCAGGCACCGTCGGCCAAATATGCCATCCACCTATCTTAAAAACCTCGCCAGCATGTTTATGAAGGTGAGGTTGAAATTAGAATCTTTGTGTAAGGACCCTGAAAGACGACTCCCTGGTCCTCGCCTCGTCCCGTCTTCACTGCCAAAGCTTGTCTCATGCAATATACTTGGCCATCTAGAACCGCTCCGCATATTAGGCCAAGCCTGCAAGTTATCGGCTAACAAAATCTTTTGTCCCGAGCAATGGAGTGTAAAGATCATGCTCTGGTATGAGATTTGCAACGAAATAAATTGTATATGCTAAAAATAAGACCTTCAGCATGTCATAAATTGCCACCAATGTCATGATTTTCTAGAGATCAACACTCTTGACGCGGAACTAGCCGGAGTGCGAGATAAGCTCGAGTGATAGGAGTGCCGACTTTGCGGACAGCTACTGAACTACCTAAATAATGGTAGAAATCGCGGGTGCTGATGATACTGGCGATGACAGCCGCCGACATAGATAGTGAACTTGGGCAGGTTTCAGGTACTACGGTACCTAGCAACTTATACATCTCTAATCACATGCTCAAAGCTTGAGTTTGAAGGATGGCATTAAAAATTACTTCGACTTTGTGGTGGGGGAAAGAGCAGGGGGGCGAGTCAGGGATATGCATGATAAGAGGCAAAAAGTGCAAAAGATTGGACAATATGGGAATTGAACCCATGACCTTTCACATTGGCGATCTTTGCAGAATGCGAAGCGAAAATCATACCCCTAGACCAATTGCCCTTAGGAATTGTTGGAATCCTTTCCAAGTTTGGGCTCTATCATGGTACAATTTTGCGGTTTTGCGTAGGGGAGGGCAGTGGAGGGAGAACTTGGCAAACCTGGCAGATAAGAAGCACAAGCGGGAGAGCAACGTTCATTGCAATAAATATTCGTTACCCTCCCTAGGTTCATAATTCTAAGAGTACTTATGAAACCAATTTCGAACGCCGTTTTACCACCATTTTCTCCAACTCTCAAATAATATCACCGTGATGTTGACCGCCCTCCACGCCAGCCCCTGTTAAGATTTCAGGGGCGCCAGCCCACAACCTTAACGAACCCCGAATAAGCTTATCTCCTTCCCCCGCCCTAGCCCTTGCATTCAACAGAACCCTTACTATTCGTATCAACCCTTGACCCTCCGCCACGTGTTGCATCGCAAACGCGCAGTCGTCAGACTCGCTGCAACTGGAGCGGACCGGCATTGGTTTTAAAGGCTTGATAAATATCACCGTCGCAGCGAAGAATGGCGTAAGCTAGAAGGAGATCAGCGTCTTCTTCGCCAATCTTGGAAGTCGGCATCCGTCTTGGGGGTTGGGGCTTGAGGTGACCCCTGGCTCTTTCGTTACGGTAGTGCAGCTCGCTAAGCACGCTAGCACACCACCCGGGCGCACGTGGGACTGTGATGTTTCCTTTTTGGACAGGCGCTGTTCTGGGTACGGAGCTTGTTCCGGTGGGATGATGTATCGTTGGTCGGGGGAGGATGAGTTTGAAGACGAGGAATTGTTGGTTCTAATCAGAGATACCCAAGAGGAAGACTGGGTATTTTGCCATGTGGGAAGTGGCTACAGGAGACGCACCTTGTGGTGGGCGGGCAGCAAGATGGAGATTGAGAGTGGCAAAATGCAGGGCAGTGTTGGCTGTAATCTTCGATCTCATCAGGTAGGTACTGAACATTGAGATGCAGCGAATCAAAGAATAAACTGCCGTTGCTCTTCAGGGGAACGTTTTTAATGATCGTACCTATCTACATGACATTACTATATGCTAAACAGAAAAACATGCGCCGGATTCCAGTCAGAGTTCATTATCGTCCTCTCATTATCGTCCTCTCATAATCTGCATTGATTAGGCGGCGGGGTTGTAGAAGTTGAAGCGACGGCTGACGTCGTACTTGTTCTTCAACTGGAGGAGCCTGGAAGTTCTCCAGCTCTCATGACCGTACAACTCCTGCTTGCTCTCATCACCATAAGCATAGTTGACGTAGGTGTGCTTCTGAGTGCGGCCGCTGCCGGCGTGCAGGATGTTGCGGAGCTGGTTGCCGAAGGCCTTGGCCTGGGCATCCAGGGCAGCGCTGCCGGGAGTGTACTGCACAAGAGCAGCAGTGAGGAGATTGTCCTGGCGGAAGGCGAAAGCGGCCGAGGCAGCGTTGACAGCCTTGACACCCTGCATGGAGTAACCCTCGAACATGAAGAGGGAGTTGGCAAAGGGAGAGGAGGAGTTGGTGCCCTCCTTGAAGGCGGCATAGACATCAGCCATGGCGGAGGGGTTGTACTGGGGGAGGTAGAGAGGGAAGCGGGGGTTGGCGGCGCCGGTCTTCTGGCACGGGGGGCCATCAAGGGAGATGCCGACCCAGGCGGAAACAGCCTTGTAATCTCCAGTGTTGTGGGTGACGGAGATGGGGCCAAGGGCGATGAAGGGAGCAGTGTAGGCAGTGTCAACAGCGGTGACACCCTCCTGAATGATGTAGAACTCAATGACAGGGCCAGTGGGGTCAATGGGGGGGATGTTCATCCAGTAGGACCAGTTGATGATTTCAACGGGCTGAGAGCCATTCTGGAGGAGGTGGTCGTTGGCGGCCTGGTAGAGAGCCTCAACCTTGTCACCGGTGTACATCAGGGTGGTGATGGCCCAATTGGTCTTGACAACGGGGTAGACCTTGATGGTGACAGAGGTGACGATACCGAAGTTGTGGCCGGCGCCCTTGACGGCCCACCAGAGATCAGAGTTGGAGTTGATCGTGCGGAGCTGGCCATCGGCAGTGACGATCTTGGCGGAGATCCATTGATCGGCGATGAGGCCGTGGTGGCCCTGGAGCCAGCCGTGACCACCACCAAGGGCAGGGCCCATGTAGCTGACGCACTCGCAAGTACCAGTGACAGTCTGCTTGCCGTTGGCCCAAAGGTGGTCGATGACGACCTTGGAGTTGGTGCCGCCAAGGACAGTAGCACTCTGTCCGTTGGACGCGATGGTAACGCCAGACAACTTCTTCAAGTCGATGGAGATACCCCAGGTCATCTGGCCCAAGGTAGTAGTGGCACCGTGGCGTCCATTGTAGGCCAAGAAAGGAATATTGCAGTTGTTGGCAATGCGGACCTGTCAACGTGATTAACACTCCATGCAGTGGCAATTTCTCGCTTCAAGGGGGACATACCAGCTTGACTACATCCTGCTCAGTAGCGGGAGCCACGCTGATGGTGACGCTTGGGGCACCGACGTTGGACCATCTTTCGACGGCTTGGTCAAACTCGGTGCTGTTGGGGTAGCGAATCTCGGTTCCGCTCGAGAGATCTTTGGCGAGACGCCAAAAGTCACCAATGCCGCAACCTGGGGCGTGAGACAAGGTGTCAACCGCGAACTCAGCGGGAGTGGGCGTAAAGTCCGGGTCCTCCTGCTCGGGGAGCTGGGCAGACGCGACGGACCAGGTGGCCGCGGCCAAGAGAGTGCTTCTGAGCCAGCGCATTGTGATGACTGGAGAGAGGAATGCAAAAAGCAACGCCGAAAAGACACTCAAAGAACGCGCGATCCCGCGGGTGTTATATGGTGGGCGGGCGGCGGTCCAGGTCGTCGGGTCCAGCCACTGTTTGTTCACTGGACCCAACCCCCCGGTACCAAATAGCCTGCTGCATTCATGCGTGCCATGGCATCTCGGCCACGAGGCACCAGACGAAAACAGGCAACGCCCGAAGCGTTCCCCTTTTCCCTGTACCGACAGTACGACTATTGTCAAAGTTGCATGATCTTGGCAAATATACCCCATCGTCAAATGTTTGGCAAAAACCGAATCTTCTGCTAGCCAACGTCAGCTCAGCTCAGACGGGAATGGTCAATGGAGCGGACGACGATACCCAGAGGGCTCCGATAGTTATTGGACATTTGATTTCATCTTGGAGTGTGGTGGAGTCGGGCCAAAGTGCTAAGCAGGAACCCACTATCTAGCCGAGCCGGGGGGTGTTCCGGGGGTCGTTTGAGTGCCCGGACATTTAATCCACACCATCCGCACGGAAACTCCACTGTCTGCTCGTAACAGTAAAGAACGCCGAGCCGCGGTGTTTCTCGTGAATAATCCGGTCCGGATGTGACGGCGGGCGTCGGTGACGGTTGAGTGCTATCGATCGATGGTGAGCGTGAAATACCTCAAAGGACATCGCGGATTTCTTGAATTCAAACATGCCTGGAGTATTGTTATGAGGTAGGGCCAAGGGCCGCCTGAATTTCTCGGAGCAGTGTGAGACTTCAGCTGGTACCTAGGTGCACTATTCATGGAACGTAGCATTTCGCAAGACGCCCCTGAGAATGCAACAGTGGACATGGATGTGGGGGCATGAACCTTCCAAGACTGTTAACACACGCAGCTAAATACTTCAACCTCCACGATGTTTGGAGAACAAGCCATTCGGCGTCCAGGGCAGGGGAGACGTGGCGGAGGCGAGCTTTGTCCGTGCTCGCCTAGTGTTGACTGGCCCAAGTGCCGCCATTGGTCCCAGAGCTGCAAGGTTGCATCGACAGAGGGTGCATATCGGCCAGACTAACCGGAAGAGGTTCCAGGAAAGTTCCGTCTTGCGAGTTGCATGAAGAACTATCTTCAGCAACAGAGGGAAAAAGCAAACAAGGACATGCACGTCACCCCTTTAAGTCCCTTCACGTTTCTCCTGCCAGAAAGGCTCGCCTCGGCCCTCCGATGGGGTTCCTCAGCTGCCGCAGGTCCTTGTTGATCCTCCCGTGGACAGAAAGGAGTCGTGGTCGTCAATCTTTTGCCCGATGTACAAATCCGTGATGGGTCCCATGTCCTTCTTGTCGTGATCTTCTCGTCTTTTCGCCCTTTTTGATTTTTATCGGGTCTCAGCATCCGAACGTCTTGCGATTCCCCAGATTTGCCTCGATAGCCGAATCGACCGGTCGTTGATAACGAGACCCGATGGCGGACGCGGGTCCACCTTCTCCTGAGGCCATCGCTGCGGCGATGGCCGCTGCCAGGACCTTCAACATCACTCTCTGGACGCTCTATGCGATAGGTGTTTGCACCACAGCTCTGCGGACTTACTCCCGCCTTCAGCAGGTTGGCTTTGCCAACTTTGAGACAGATGACTACCTCGTATGGGTGGCAATTGTAAGTGATATTGCTGTCCAACCTCAGGTAACCATACAGTGCTGACGATCGATGGTCACCGCAGCTTTTCTACACCACGCAAGCATCCTTGGGCTATCAGATTGGCAACCTTGCCCAAGGCCTGGCAAACAATGGCATGACAGATGAACAACGAATGCTGTTACTTCCCAGTGATCCAGAATGGGACAGAAGGGTTATCGGTTCCAAGATCCAGGTGATGGGATGGACCTGCTATTCGACTTTAATGCTTATTCTCAAGCTGGCCGTGCTTTTCTTCTACCTTCGGTTGACGGTATGGCTGCTCCATCTTGTTGCTCTACACAGATATTAACTCGGTCATAGAACGGCCTTGGACGTCGTTACCGCATGCGTGTGCACGCTGGTTTCGTCCTCATCATTGCAGGATGGCTCGCCTCCGTGTTGGCCGTCTTCGTCGGCTGCCTGCCGTTCCACAAGTACTGGCAGATCAACCCGGTAGGTTCTATCTAGTATATCACCACCTCACCCGTTGGACGTTGCTAACCATTGATGCTTGCCAATAGAACCCAGGTAACAGTTGTCAGCCCGCCGTTTCCAGCCCCGTCGTCTGGGCTTCCTTTGCTGCGAACGTGACATCCGACATATACCTGATCATCATTCCTTTGCCCCTTCTCTGGGGCTCTCGATTGCGTCTAGTCGAGAAAATTGGTTCGACTCTCGTCCTCAGCGCCGGTATCTTCGTTCTCGTCTGCGCCACCTTGAAGACGATCTTCGTCGTCACCGTAAGCACCCCCAGTTTCGTTTTCCGTTTGCCTCGGACGCAACTCACTAACTCCGTCTCACTAGGACGATGTCAACGGAGCCGAACTCGCCGGCGCCTGGGGCACCCGCGAAGCCTTCGTCGCCGTGGTCACCACTAACCTCCCCATGGTCTTCCCCCTCTTCAAAGCATGGCTCAAGCCCCTCTTCGGCTCCACCTCCCAGCGCACCACCGACAACAAGTACAAGACCCCTGATGGCTTCCGTTCTATTGGTGGTGGCGGCGCCGGCGGTTCCAACTCTCGCTCCCAGTTCCGTCGTGGTAATGGCAACAGCGCCAACATTATGACCAACGTTACGTTCACCGAGAGCGAGGAGAGAATCGTCAACGAGATCAAGATGCAGAATATGAAGACTGATGTCTCTGGCGGACCGAGAACTGCCCACAAGGACACGAGTCACAAGGGGATTGTGGTGCTGACGGAGTTTGACGTTACTGAGGATGCGAGAAGTGTTCAGCATAGCGACCCGGGGCCGCCGCCGGCGAGACCGAAGGAGGCGTGGTAAGGTGGAGGCATGTGTCTTTGCTTTTGGGCTTGGGTGAGAAAATGATGGGATGCCGTGTAGGATTTTAGGTATGACGGGAGTGTTGTGTTTTTCCTTTGTCGTTTTCCTTTGGTCTCCTCTTTGCTCTTCTTCGTTCAACATATTTGCCCTTGAACACACTTTGGATTTTATTAAGTACACAGGAGCGTTTGGCGGGAGCGGTCTTTTTCTGTTTTTGGATGGAGATACCCCTGTTTGTTGTTGTTGTTGCGCGTCGAGGATGTTGTCACGATTACCATGTACTAGTACCTCTGCCGAGAGGATATCACTTTACCTTGCTTCACTGTCTTCCGATCAGTTTGTAGAAATATTACGTCTTTGCAGTCACCTGGTGAGCATTTGTTGTGATGCCATTCAGGGGTTCTCATAGGGTGGTAGTGCAGGGACTCTTCGACGTCTGCATGGAACTTGTGTAAAGAGCGCCTTGGGCTGTAAGCCACACTTAGAACGGAATTCGGCACGGGTTTTACAAGTGTGAAGACGCCAACTTGGTCGGGCTGCCATGCCAAGCTGCTGCGGAGTAGTTCCATTGCCTGGGTCAGCTGAGGATTGGCAACGGCACGTTGGCACCGTGTGATGGTGAGGCGCAGTCGTGAGGTGTTTCTTGCAGCATCAAATTGACCGTGATGATAAAGTTGCTGTACCCCTCACGTGTTGGACGCCATTTCACATCTGTCCTACACCGTCCTTCCCTCATATTGTGCGTTTGGGCACTATGTATATTACAAAATGCACTACCGTCATACACCCGCGAGCTTTCTTTCCTTGCTGGCTTTGACTCAAGTAGCAAATTGCCAGGACCCCACTACTCCCTCTATCAAAAAGGTTGTGAAAGTACAATGGACGACAGACAGCAGATTCCCCGGAGATCCGTTCAGGCTCGGGACCTTTGGTCCTGATGGGCCATGGCACGCCCTCCCCTTAGTCATGAACAAGCACGAATCAACAGACACGGTAAGCTCTTCGACGGTCTCCCCGGTCTGGCCCTCACCATGGACCAATATATCGGAGGTTTTATGGAAGAGTTTTGACTTGACTCCAGAAGAGCAAGCGTCTGTCTCGCTCGGATTCTTCTCTCGATCAACGTCTTCATCTTTCACGGAATGGTATCAAACGGGCCAGCGAGTCCCAGATTGGGACATGTCGATCCCAACAATCGGAGGCAACCACACAACGTTCCACCATGTGAAAGCCCCAGTCTCCGCACTTCTGGGCTCGGCTATATGGTATCCAAGTGCGCATGGGGGAATTACGAACGAAGTGGGAGGAACATTGGCTCTTGCGCCGACCGACAAACCAGGCTCGAAGAGTATTCTCGCGCAGCTCAAGGAGGCAGGCGTGATTGATAGCAACTCGTTCGGGCTGCATATGGGGAGCCCAAAGTGGAATCAAAGCGGTGATTTCACACTTGGAGGATACAACGCTGCCCGTGTGGTGGGCGAGGTGGCCAGCTTTGATCTTATGGAGGAGCCGAATGCTTTTGACACCAGTGGAGAGAGCGGGTTGCCCCGAATCTATTTGAAGGATGCGGCGCTTGGGTGGGAGGTCGGAGCTTCTCCGTTTGGCAATTGGGCTGCAAGTCTCGGAAAAAACAAGTCCATCCTGGCCCCGATGCCACCCAACATGAACAGCACAGCACGGCTACAAACAGAAAACAACGATGACCTCAAGGAATACGCTCTAGTTGTTCCCGATCCGACACTCCCCTACTTGTACCTTCCTTCCGGTATCTGTGAGAACGCGGCCGAGCATCTCCCTGTAAAATGGGAGGATTACTACAAACTTTGGTTTTGGGACGATGAACAGATTTACGAACCCCGTAGTTGGTACACGCGGATCATGAACTCTACGGCCTACATGAGCTTTACACTGCAGTCCAACCGCGCTCGTGCTCCCGGGCAGGGCGATTTCCCCAGCAGCCAAACGGTTACGATCAAGGTGCCACTCTATCTTCTTGCGCTTCAAAGTGAACCCCCAATCGGATGGGCTGGACATGCAAGGCGACGAATCTTTCCGTGCCGGTCGGTAGAGCCACAGGTCGGTTATTGGAAGCTTGGTCGCGCGTTTCTTCAAGCGGCATTTTTCGGCGTCAACTATGACAAGAATCTGGTGTATCTGGCCCAGGGTATTGGACCAGATGCCGGTATTTCTCAAGATCTGGTCAACATTGCACCAGATGACGAATTCCTCACCCCGAATCCACACTTCCAGAATGTCTCGGATTACTATTTGACTTGGCGAAGCCATTGGATTGCTCTCGAAGACCAAACACCAGATGGGGGATCGCCGAGCTCGCCAGCACCGTCAAGAAGCTCACAAACTGGAGAAAATCCAACAAAAGCCGTTGCAGTTAGTGTGGCGATTGCTGCTTTTGTGTTGTTTGCCCTGATTCTTGGGGCGTGTTACAGCCGTACAAGACGGAAGGAGGCAGCAAGAGCAGCAAGAGCAGCGGCACTGCAACGCCGTGACACATTGTCACTTGCGGCCCTCGCGGCATCACGGTCCGCTGCGGACGGGCCTTCCCAGCCGAGTATAAACTTATCTACCACTCTACCCACGGTGGACATACCTTCAAGACTGGCTAGACCGCCTACTTACAAGCCTCGGGAACCAGCGGGACCTAACGAGCCCCCTCCTGCTTACACGCCATAATGAACAGGATGGGGTGTCCTGTGGATGTATATAACTACCTATATAGTCACACCCGACAAAATTTTTGGGTCAGTCTGTATTGGTCTCACAAGGTGAGCAAAAGGTGAGCGCAGTGAGCATCACCCTGAGCTGAAGTGTGTCCAAGGACCGTTCGGCTATACTTGCCGCAACCAAAACTGATCATGACTTCCGTTTTCTCCTTGCGCGTGCCAGTAGCCTGTTATCAAACCCACTAGAACCACTATTTATATTAAAATTGCAACTTTAGATATGGACGAATTTGTCTATTTTTCTAACAGAAGAAGACACTTATAAATTGCATAACGTACATTATAAGCGAGCTGCGCATATAAGCGAGTCGCGCACTCTCCGTTACCCTACCACAACTATCCTCAATTACACAACTATAACATTCGGAAACTACAATAATTGAATTAGAAACAGATGAATTAGAGGTTTCTGCAGCCTCCTGGCATGTACGCGTATTATGGCCAGGCTTGCCGCACACACTACAGCACCGAACCTTCGTACGAGCCCTCCCTGCATTACCGCTATCCTGCTGCGTTTCTTACGCTGCCTCCCCACCTACGGCCTTCTAGTCAAGTATATCCTTTGCATTTTGTACAGTAAGTGATCCTCCGAGCCGTACACGTGTTTTTTTAGCTCTCCGGCGTTTACTTAGTGCCTCGTTGGCCTTGCGGAGTGAAGTGTTCTCTGCACGAAGAAGAGCCACCTGGTATATTATAGCTATTGTACTTTTAGTAAGCTAGTCTACAGTAGCCAATATTAAAGTCGGGGAGCTATTTTAGTGGTTAGTAATGCAAGTATTAATAAACGTTAACTGCGAGTTAGCTTCTTAGGGGTTGTAAAGTGTTTGGAAGACCTAAGGTTGTATAGTGCCGGGCCGTAAGTTTAAAGGTGTTAGCGTACGAAGCCTTACATCAAGCTTAGAAAGCACTCTCTCTGGATCGTATAGTATAAGGCCAGTACCCGCAAAGCCACCCTATATATTCCTCTCCGTTATAAAGGCAAAGAAGGCCTCGCGGAAGGTATAGAGAAACTCGAGCTTACTTGTGTAACGGTCTCAAGGTAGTATATTGCAACTAGCTAGGCCACTCTACGAGTACACTGAACTTGAAGAAGAAAAGGAAAAGAGAAAGAGAAGGTTTGACAACATGAGCCTCTGATATAGCCAAGCGTGCTGGCCAGTGCGCGGTGATAGAAGGTTCTGGAGTGGTGGTCTGTGCGCGTGTTCTGGGAATAGCTTCATCAAGGTCGAGGGTTACCGAGGTCCATGCCAGGGCTCAGCCCGTTACAACTTGCGTAGTTAATATATATGCGCATTAAGTCCTCGATCTAGCGGCCGTACACCTGCTTTAATAGCCTAAAGCAGCCGACATCGAGTAGCTAAAGGTAGTGCGAAGAATGTAAAGGTATGCAAAGTGTCACGGCGGTTGCACCGTGACCGTCGTTGATCCACTGATGGAGCTTGGCACGTGCAGAGCACGGGCCAATGCGACTAGAAAGATTTTGCATCTCGCTGCCGCGAGACCTGTTTGTAGCTCTTTGAGCTACGTCTTGACAATAGAGCCTGCCCGTACCCGACGGAATAGAGCCCAGACTGTAGCTTAGCTGAATACTACTGTCATTAACCTGTCAACCTGTGCTACCCGTGACACAAAGCGTGATAATGTTGTTCTGCTGGCAGTGGCGCTCGAATTCGGTTGACTGGTGGCTTTCGTAGCCGTTGAAGACTAATAACCGGCATTTACCCTTTATGCGTGACGCTATATAATAGTCGAAGTGCTTGATCTAATCTAAGCCTACCGGATTAATAGTCTAGCTATTATCGGTAACTACGATGCGCTAGGTAGACAGTAGGTTACACTCGGTGTACTAGTTAGCAAGGTAGTACTATACGTCTAAGATAATAAAGGAAGGGATAGCTTAGCCGAGGGCATTGACTCCTTGGATTACCGGTACCTATTTGCAGTTGCTAGGCTGGGCCAGTTTCGCCTTGCTAAGGCCGTCCGAGATTGTAATTACTATACCCGCGAAAATGACACCTATTATAAACCTAGTCTCGTCGAAGTTGTAAATATCGTTATTTACGATACCGTACTTAGCCTTGGTATTCCGCACAAACGGCGTGGTGACCTGACGGCCCCACTGCCTTGCTCTTCTTCTTGTTTGACCTGCAGCCAGAACCACTGCCTTTTTCCCTCACCTTTCTCACAACACACCAATATACCATATCGCCCACCACTTCGCTGTCCCCCAATAGTACTTGACTACACAACGTTCTACTTTTGTAGTGTAATGATATTGAGTGTTGCCTTTTCGTACCGTAACAGAACAAACCCATCAGGCCCATATTAAAGCGGGCCGTATAGAGGACTCTTTAGCTAAAGAGAGCGGGTCAGAAAGTACAGAATCAGTTGCTTCTTATACTGTGGTAGGTTAAAGTAGACTGCAATATTTTGCATTGAAGAACGTGGGTACCTAGGTTTTCAGGCGAAGATTTGCCAAGTACTCGACTTATGCCCAACGTAATCCCACAGAGTATTTCCATCAATATACCTCAGGGGGTCTAAGGTTACCCAAAGCTCAAGGGCACACAATTTCCGCTACTAATAGCGCACTCGCAACTAACGTCAGAAACCCACCTGTCGAATGCAGCGACACACCCGCCGACCCTAGCTCGCCCTTCCCAACTTGCAACCTACAACTCTTTGACCACCTCCGCTCTACTCCTTCTCAATCCCCCGGTTGCTTCTTCCCCCTGCATGAACCCCCATACGTTTCCTCTACCACCTGCTTCCAATCCTTTTCCCGAAAGACATACTCCCTCGCCCGCCAATCACTTCACTCATCACTCAGCAACCACCACTTCTCGCCATAGTCATGCTGCGTAGTCCTCACGTGGTAAACTCCTGCTATAACCCATATCAAACAGCCTACAATTTGCTGCGATTTGTACTCCTTCAAAAAATTAGATACATACTACTATCCCACACAGGCATTTTTTTCGGTGTCGAACCGGATTTTTATAGGTAATCATGGAAAAAGCGATGTGTTCAAAAGTCTGTCTTCCGTATATTTCTATTCCCCAGTAGCTCCCTGAGCGTTTGGTAGGCGCCTGCACCCTTATCTAATCCCCCTATACCTAGTAATTTCATGCCATTTAACGCCATCTAACTCGCTATTTCTCCAAAGTAGATCTCTTTAGAAGTGAGGGGGGTTCCATCCGTCAGTGTAGTTGTGGGCCTGAATAACAGCGAAGAGATTTTCGAGGAGAGTCAAGTCGGCAAGGTGAGCTAGCTGGCCTGCCGCGGTGACGTCCCAGTAGTTGAGGGTATAGGCCTGATTGGTCTCAATCACGCCGTTCACAATATGTCTCTGGCCCGGTAGAGTAGCGGCCGGGATTGGGTGGATACGGGGGTCTATGTCGGTCCAGAAGTCCCGACCGTTATCTTTGCGAACAACCAACGGCTGGGCAAGGGCGGCGTGAGGATTCCAAAGGAAGCACATCCACTTCATCCCGACGGCTAAAATCAGATAGACCTGGCGGGAGCCGGTCTGGGGGTTTGCATGAGCCGAACTGAGGCGCCCCTGTGCCTCGACCAGCACCGTGTGCCACCCGTTGGGAGCTATTTCGCTCGGCGCCTTGCATTCGATCCAGAGGACATCCCTCTCCTGGGCACGCGCCGGACGCTGGCCAGGTGCGACCGGTGGAGCAGGTTGCCGGACCCGGACAACAATAACATCGGGCTTATGGAAGCTGGTATTGGCCGCCGGGCCCCGATAGGCCTCACGCTCGATGGCGTAATGATCAGTGCCCGCGGGGGCGTGATCAGGGAAGTAGGGGCGCGGAATGTGCTCCCAGGCGTGCCAGACGGCGGCTTCCATTGTTCTTTGCTGTTGATCATTGGCAAACTCGTCGACAACGAGAATCCGGCTGGAAGCGGCCTCGGTCAGGTTCCAGAAGTGACGTTGCTGGGCAGCCATGGTGATGGTTGATAAAGGGTAGTTTTTGTGTGAAGAGAGAGATAATGTAGAGATGGAGATGCAAAGATACAAAGTCAATGGTAGCTGTTAGTTTTTTGTGTGAGATGAGTACCTATGTTGATGGAGTCTGGATTGAGCCTCGAAAGCAGAACTTTGACGCCTTTCTATACTCCCTACTGTTCACCATCCCTCCAAGTAATTGGCCAATTATAGCGTACTCATTGATCAAATAAGCATTACCGTCTCAAGTAATGCTTGAAATAACCCGGGGTTGAAGGGTTGGCCCGGCACGACTGCGGCTAAGGTGGCCAGGTTGCACTTTACTGGGATTGAGGTGATAGATTTGGTCGCTTCAGGTTGGGTTGCAGTGCGGTGGGTGGATCTGGTGGACTAATGGATTTTACAGCAAAAGGGTTTTTTTCCTACAGAAGTTGCTAGAAGAGTGACTTATTGTCTTAATTGCGCGTGTGGCTTGCGCTCTGGCAACCTAGCCCATGCTGGTTGACTTGCAAGTCACGGATCTTGATCTTTTAAACTCGAAGTGTCCCTACGCCGTACACTGAAGAATTCGGGTGAGTGCCCTACACGCAAAGCAGGCTAGAGTGAGCATCGATCAGTGTCCTGGAGTCGAATATAGAGTGTCGCATCAATCGGCCAGCGTCGTGGCTTTTACCAAGCAGCTGGGTCACTACTCCGTGAAGCCCGAACTGCACTAGTTGGCCGCAGGATGAAACGTGGGTAAGCAGGCTGAGCCTCATCTCATGTAGCCAACAACAGTCTTTAACTGGATGTGTCAAAATGCGCGGCACCCGCATACAAGTCTTGTGACAACAGAGACAGAGGCGTTCTTTCCTGAAACAAGCAATTATCTCAGCTGAGGTCTCTTGCCACAACGCCTCTTATTTGAAACGAAGGATCATGCTATTGCTTTTCTTAGTGGTGTTATTCTTGTCGCTTGTCGGCTATGAATGCGAACCTGAGTTTTGGTCCCTTGATGATTGTTTACTTTATTGGAAGATATAGTGTCTACCTAATGATATCTCTACTTATTACTCGACGACTTCCCGTCAACCTGTAGTGCCCAACCACTTTCCAAGCGTCTTACGTTCTAACCATCGACTTTTACATCTTGTCTCTTTGCACTTTTTATCAACAACATCAAAACCAACCATGGCCTCTCTCTTGAAGAAAGCTGCTGCGAAGGCCCCCCCTGCCAAAGCTCCTGCTCCTGCTGTCAGGGCTCCTGCTGCCAGAGCCCCTCCAGCTGCTAGCACAGCAAACGGTACGCAATCCAGAAATTTCCCAAGGATGATGCTCTTGTTGCTAACTTGGCTTCTTCCTCACCATATAGTGAAGGCAGTGACCGCCGCAATGGCCAAAACGAACATTGGCAGCTCTCAGGGTGATCCCTGGGCAGCCCTCAAGGCGAAGAATCCTGCCATGTACGCCAAGATTATCAAGGCACAAGCGGCGAGCGATGCTGCCATCAAGGCCGGCAAAATCAAGCCGTTCAAGGTCGTTATTGCCAAAGTCAGGGCTGCGGCCCCGCGTGCGGCCCCGGTCGTTCGGAAAAAGTAGATATCGTGACCAAGAGGATGGGAGGGGCAATGATCGGGTGGTCTGGTGACTTGGGGCGTTCAGAAACTATGCAATACAATTAGATGATAGAGATGGTAACGGGGCTGGAACCCAGATTGCTACATTTACTCACAAACTTGTTGTTTGGATTGTGTTTTGTCTTTCCAGGTGATGCGTCAAAGGAAACGGCAGCCCGGGATGACGTAATTGTGGTGATGAGACGCCGCACAGTAATCCAGTGCGGCAGAGTGCATAATAATCTATTTCCGTAAGAGGCTAAGTTTGGAGCACGACGCAAACAGCGCCGTTCTAAAGGATTCCGTGCCACCCCCACTTTTGCACCGAGCAGCTCTTTTAGAGGGGTAGACGCCCACTGCCAGTTATAATAAATCCCCCAAAGAATATCTCCCCAACCTTCTTCAAAGTTCCATTGCAACAGCCATCGCCCATCGTCATATCTATTCCATTAATTTCACAGCAACCAAAATGGGCTCAACGACCATCATCCGCGGCTTCAAACTCTCCGTCGCAACCCTCGACGCCTTCCTCTCCGCCAACCATGTCGACGAAACATATGGAACCCCGCCCTTCTACGAGCACCACCTAGAAGAAAAGGATCCTATCTCAAAGCTGCTCTTCTCCAAGATCTCCCGCTTCGATCCCAACGCCGATAAGAATAAATTCCGCGTGTTGATCCCCTCCATCGAGGGCATGGGCCGCGCTAAGACAGCGTATGTTGCTTACGCATGGGCTGCGGTACGGGCGCATCGCGAGGTTAAAATGGACGAAGACCTGCCCGAGGAAATTCCCAAGGGGTTTGAAGAGCTTCGGCAGGAGATTCTGAGCTACTCCGGAAAAGGAGACGTGGAGGAGGAAGATAGGATTCAGGAAGAGGGGAAGATGGGGATTTATTTGGTGGTTACCTGTGATATTAGGGGGTTTTATGGGGAAGAATTTTCAAGTAAGGAAGGTTTGTAATATACGGTTGTATGGAGGGGAGGTATACGGCGAAGAACTGAAGTGGAGGTCCGAAGGGTTTTAGAGATATTGTCAGAAACACGGTGCACTCTGCAATGGACCAAATAATGGGGTTTTCAACTGTGTGATTGAATTGCTTGTCCTTCTCTCTGGTTTTTCCAGAGAGCCTTTCCTACACCTTTCTGTATGACCCGGATCGTATCGATCTGGTAGATCAGGAAAGACTTGATCCGGTAGATCCATAGTTTGATCTCCAGCTTTCTAATACATGACTGACATAATGAATCTGTACCCTTATTTCTGACACACTCCTTCAGACTCAAACCTGTAGATTGAGTCTGACCTCCTTGATAATTGGCTCTGTAATTCGCATTTGGTGAAGGAAGCGTTGGTGTAAGGGGTGATTGAGAGCTTTGGTTAAGCCGTCGGCTATCATACTGTTGGGAGGTGTGTATTGTACTCTGATCGTTCCTCGGTTGACTTCTTGTCGCAACCAGTGATTGTGGATATCCACGTGTCGGAGTTTAGTTTGTAGAGTGGCTATTTCTGCATTAACCAGCCGAATGGTCTGCTTATTATCACATTGGAGTATAATGTGGTGATTGTCCAATCGAACTGTTAGTTCGGCAAGTAGTCGGCTCACAAACAGTCCTTCTTTCGTTGCTTGCGCGAGAGCTAAAAGCTCGGCCTCAGTGGTAGACGTGGTGACCGTATCCTGCTTATTTGCTCTCCAGCCAACTAGGCCACCAAATAACTTCATGGTGTAGGCCTGTGAGCTTTTTCAATCGAGAGAGTTATCGGCAAAGGAGGCATCGCTGGCTACCACAAAATCGTCCTCACTCCCTAACTGTAAGGCCAAGTGGCGAGTATTGTAGAGGTAGTGAAGTACTTGATCAGCTGCTTTGTGGTGCTCCGGTCCAGGATTGGTATTAAATCTGACCAGCCTTGAGGCAGCAAAAGCTATATCTGGTCTGGTGATTACCGCGGCGTATAAAACCGATCCAGTCTTGTGCTGGTAAGCCGTGACTGAATGGGACTCGGCTTTGTTATGATACGGTAGCAGTTCCGTCGTAGCCATTGGAATCTTAGTCTTCGTAGTCGGCTGTGTACTAGCCAGTGTAACGATCTCCACGTAGAAGAAAATCAAAGTAGGCTGTCTGAGAAAGCCAGATTAGGCCTTTGGTCCTGTCTCTTAGGACCTCGATACCCAAGAACCACCGTAGTTCGTATCGTTGCCGTAGCTGTGAAGCTAGTGCCTGAGCAGTAGCTGTATCCTCTCTGCGGCAGGCAAATATAATATCGTCCACGTAGAAGAAAACCAAGATTCCATCTCGGATCAGAATACATGGTTCGTGTGGGACGGTCTTGAATCCTGATGCTTGAAGAGCTGCTGTAAGCTCCTTTTGCCAGAGTAGTGGAGACTGTCGTAGTCCATACAAGGCCTTTTTTAGCCGTAAGACCTTTCCAGGAATCCTGTGTCCAGTGGGCATTCGCATATATATTTTCTCTTCAAGGCTCGCGTTGACAAAGGCGTTGACGGCGTCGTACTGAGTTAATTAGAGATCGAATCGAGCAGCTATAGCTATAAGTATTCGAAACGATCTGGCAGCAAGGGTGGCTGCGTAGGTCTCTTGTGCAGTGGGCTTTTGTTGATCCCCTCTGACGACTAATCTTGCCTTGCATTTCTTGAAGAAACCGTCTGAGTTGAATTTGTAGGTATATACCCACATACAGTCCAGGATTTGATCGCCTTGTTTTTGTGGATCCGATTTGTCTACCTCACACCAGGATTGCTTTTGTGAGTGGCTGTGAAGGTGGTCTTTTTCGGCTTGCAGAAACTGTGTCCCGAATGGGTGGCTTTTTAGTTGGTGATGTGGCTTTGGTGGTGGAGGTAAATCGTGACTGTAGAGTGTCTGTATACCATTGCGTCTCCTCGCTAGCCGTTGAATTGTAGCCTTCGTGATAGTCTTGCCTGTGTGGATTTCCACTGGTTGCAGCAATCGGCCTGCCGCAAAGGCGGCCATCCACGGCTCGAAATCCGTATTGTTGCTGGTGGCTGTATGGATGGCTTGTTGGATTGATCCGGCTAGTAGTGCGGCCTCTGGAGACAACGAGGGTGTAGAATACGGCTCAAATCTGGAGCTGTGTATTGGAACTCATCTCGTTGTGGTATTCCTCCATCTTCAGCTTCTTTTTCAGCCTCTTCTTCAACCTCTTCTTCAGCCTCTCCTTCAGCCACATCGGCTATATTGACCTCATCGTCTGCCTCTATTGCAGAGGTTTGCTGAGTCATGGGATTTGGTTCTTCTATAGCTGCAAGGAGCTGTTGTCATTCGTCTAGCCGAATATGCAGACATTCTGTCTTCAGGGCTTCGATATTGCCATTGAAGATCTCTTCTTCATTGAAAATCGCATCTCTGGTATTGATGATCTTGTTGGCTAGTGGTTTCCAGACTCGGTAGATGTTCGTCGAGCTATATCCCACTAGGTAACCAATCCAGGCTTTTGGATTCAGTCGTTGTGGCCGGTTGCTCCTGGTCTGAGCTTCTGTCGTCAAGGCAAAGGCCTTACAGCCGTATGCTCGAAGGTGAGCTTGGTGAGGCTTCCGGTCTTCCACAACAGAACCGTCTCGGGCTGGGAAGGCAGCTTCGGGCTAGGGCGGTACCCCCGTGACATGCACCAAAAGTCTCGTCTTCAATATGATATAACCCCAGTACCTGAGTCCCAATCACATGACGCTGTGGTTGTACATCACATGCGAAATCCACACGGCGGTTTTCTTTCTGTCGAACCTAAGATGGTGAATGATTGTGGCGATTCAATAGTTGTCAAAGGGCCTGGTCTATCATCACCTTTCAGTTTTGAGTTGGAAAAAGTATATTTACCGGATGGGTTTTCAGACCGATGGGTGCAAAGTGGCGACGAAGTCTACATCTATCGACAGCGTCCAAAATGGTTTTTCAAACGCAAATTTAAGGGAAACCCGTTGTTCCGTTACTCTAATAGCGAAGGAAAGTCATTCGTGATTGAGGTGAAGGCACAGAACTCGCGTATAGACACGCGTTTCTATCCGAATATTCCAAGGATGCCTGCATGGGACCAGATGACTGGGATGGGGAGCATACGCCCAATTGGAAAATGTGGGAAGGTTTGCAATGCGAAAACTTGTGCTCATTGCCCGTGGCAGATAGTCAACGAAGACACGTGTGTTTTCATCGAATTATCAACAAGAAAAAGGGCCAATGGGTGGTGGGTTTTCATCTCTATTAAGCCTTCATAGAGTACCTACCCAGATCAGGTAGTCATTTCTGTTTGTCACGTCCGCTGTTGA
The DNA here is from genome assembly GCA_033296885.1 of Triangularia verruculosa. Taxonomy (NCBI): domain Eukaryota; kingdom Fungi; phylum Ascomycota; class Sordariomycetes; order Sordariales; family Podosporaceae; genus Triangularia; species Triangularia verruculosa. The sequence continues at coordinate 52,915 of MU863979.1, read as the reverse complement.
AACACATCATCGTCTACCAGAATCAGTAGTGATAAGCCTTTTGGCAGCGTTAGTAGGTAACTAGAAGCCCAGTACGCCCAAATAGGTGAAGGCCTTAAATGCTAGCAGAAGTTCAGGGATTTCGCTACATCTCGGTACAATATAAAGCAGACAATTCTGTTACATTTCTGAGTAGATCTAGCCGACATGATCCTGTAGCACAGACCAGGTACCTGATTCCAAGACACGATTGCAAACTTAGGCAGTCCACTCAACCTCAACACCGCGCTTCTCAGCCTCCAATCCGGTCAAAGCAAAGTCGCTAGCAAGGGAAACCTCTCCACGGCCCTCCAAGACATCCACAACATCGCGCTTGAGTGCTCCGTACTGCCAGTAGCACCAGTTGAGGCAGGCGGTCTGGCCAAGGGATGATCCGACGCCCACGGCAAGGGCCCAGCAACCGGCACGAAGGCGAGCGTCCCTGAGAGTGCGGCAGAAGCGGTTGACAGCTTCCTCGCCACCGCGACAGGCAGCCTGGCACTGGGCCAGCTGGGCGGAAGCGCCGATGGCGAAAGCGACGGGGACGGCGATGACGGTGGAGACCTTCATTTTCTGAAATCACAGAGAAAAGTTAGTGATGTGACAAAGAACATAAGATGGGTTGTGGACTTGGTCAAAGACTCACCGATGAGTTGTTGTAAGAGTGTTGTTAGTTCTGGTTGGTTGTCTAGATTGCTTGAGTGTACCTAAGTCTGATGCTGATGGACAACTTCAAGCCTAGAACGATGAGGACATCGCAGGGTTTATATACACCATTTTCCCTCCTAACCATCATACCTCTACATCCTCCTCCTCACTGCCATGCCACTCTCGGTCTCAGTCTGCGTCAAGATCATCAACCCCTTAACTCCCGGGTCAACATCAACCCGCTGATTCCGCCTGTGAAACCAGAGTCATTATGTCACGATCTTCTCTTTTTCCAGACTTCAACAACATAAGGTAAGGTGTACCGGCATGCGACTGTCTCAATCTCCTACTCAAGACGGAAGCTCGATCGTCTAATGCGGCTGAGTGATTGGTGCCCTCTCTGCCCATTCGCTAAACGTTACCCAGCTCAGCTGCCGCCTAATATCAACGATGATCTGCCCAGCCTTAGCAGTGCGGCTGAGTTCTGGGCTACAGGTTCAACGATGTGGTACCGAAAGAGGGGGTTCTGCGTCTTTGTATAACGTTGAGGAAGTGAGACATAGGTAAGCAATTACTCTTTGACGGGTTGATGAGCAGAGGTAGATTGGTGATGGCCAGATTTGGTTACCGGTGCGAGAGGTCATGACGATGGGGACGGTGGAAGTGGAAATCGATAGCGAAAGATCAAGATTGATAGAGTTGGTAAGCTAGGATAAAAGATCTAGGCTCGTGGTTGACAGTGGTGATCGTCGTAGGGGCAATCTGGTACCGTCTTTTTGCCAAGATTAGCGATGCAAGTGCGGCCGGCCAGGTTAGAATACTCCGGCCTGAGACTTGGAGGAATTTGAAATTCGATTTGCGGTCCTTCTCCGTCTACATGTTTCGGTGTTTAAGCGATTCCCATTCCAGCTTTGGGTGAGTACCTACCTACTTATTCTTGCTAGTTTTTCCATCCAAGACGTGGGATCCTACCCACGTATTTTGTCTAGGGGTTGAATTTGAAGCGTCTATGATGGATTGTGATTTTTGGGAGGGTGATGTTGAGGGATCTTGTGGTCGAGGCACAGGAGCTATGCTGGAAGTTGACCGTAGGTATTCTAGTAAGTATGTTTGTGAAGAGATCGCTTTACGTAGATATTAATAGCTCAGTAGGTAGGTAGTTAACCTTTCACGTTTCTAAATACCTTACTTCTGTTCTACTTCAAATATCTATAGGTATCGTTCAAAATGACCGGATATCTTTATCCCTTTGACACCCCACCTGGTTGGCGTCCACCTTGCCCATCTTCATGCAAGAATAATCTTGTGCTCATCATCCTCCTCATCAAACTCGGTGAAGTCGTAATCCGTTCCCACCTTCTTCGTCAACACAACCAACCCAACACGTTTATAGTAACAGCTACTACCCTGCACAAATCCGATCAAAGCCAAGCCAACTCCCCAAGCACCATGTTTGCTGTCTGGCCGCAGTGTGAACAGTGGCAAAATGCTGACAGCTTTCAGATCCATCGGTGCATCCAGCATCGCATAACCCGCCCTGACGCCCTGGATCTCAACCGGAGTAATATTTCGGTTATCGACCCTCTGCATCCAATCATAATCATCGTCGTTAACCTTCTGGCAGATGCTCGCCTCCACGACTTCACCAGCCAAGATGATCCGGCGTTGATAATCCTTCAATGTTGGCCACACCCAGGTCGCCTTCCAACAAGCCACCAAGTCGCGCTCAACGTCAGCTCTTGGCCAAAAAGACACGGGACCATTGGCCCGAGAAGCCCAGGACCAAGTTGGCGCGCAGTCCGCATCGTGCCTCATGTTGCTGAGCACATCCACGCGAGCCGGCTCCTTGTCCCTGTACCAACTCAGCCCGTAGGGCATGTCCTCCTGCCAAAGACCGGCCCGATGGCGCCAGCCCATGTGACGTTCAATCACCGTGGCCAAACCCATCAGGGCGGGGATCTGATCCTCGCGGATAGACCAGCTGCGTTTTGTGTAGTTGCGCACAGCCGAGTACCATGCAGCGGCAAACTCGGGACTAAACGCTACCCGAGCTCCGCTGTTCAGTCCCGCGAGAGCGCGGAGCCAGACCTGAAGTTTCTGGGTAGAGGTGTCAATCTCGAGAGGGTCGCCTTCCGCGGCTGGTAGGGACTGTGATACTGGGAGAGACGTTGCCGTCTCTTGGGTGCACTTCCAGGTGGTGTATGCCGGCCCAAACTCCACAGTGCGACGGGAGAGAAGTTTCTCCTGAAATACCCAGATGCGAGTGTCGAGGATCGAGGGGACCTCTTCCAGCTGCCGGGAGATGATCACTGGATGTTTCTCACCGTCGATGGTCGTGTAGATGAGGAAAGGTTGTGCCAGAGATCTCGGATTTGCGAACAAAGAAGAGTCTTTGGCCCGCCCGGTGGCAGCTCCGATGGTGAGGTCCGCGTTCTGAAAGATGTAACCCATGTTGGCAATCTGTCTTTGAAGGCCCAGGTCGTCGTCTTGGACATTGCACCAGGCGTCAACCCAGATGTAGCGATAGCCAAGTCGCTTCGCCAGCTGAATCGTGTCCCTGTAAACAGCCGGCAGCGTGTCTGACCCGAGCACAGGTGCGAGTCCTTGCGGGTCTGTTCGTCCTCGGATGTTGTCCTTGAGGGTAGGCTTTTGCATCTTCTTACTCTCTGGACTCACGTCACCCCAAGTGTAGCTCAACGCAACATACTCGCAAGTGTCTTCAGGATTTTCCTCGATTCTCTCGTCAATGATGTCGACGAGTCTGAATGGGGTCTTGAACTTGAAGCTGGCGTTCTTGATGGGGTCGCCCACCAGGCGGTTGCTGCAGTGGTCACCATGAGACTCTTTACAAGTCTTTTGCCACGTGCGCACAAAGTCGATTGAGAGGGAGGGGTCGGAGCTTGGAGACAGGTACGCTTTTAGGAGACCCGCTACCCTTTCGTCACCCGAAGGAACTGTTTGATATGGTTGGTTAGCTCTCAGAGCTATAAACAGTGGACGGGAGGCCCAAGTAAGGTATGGATGTATGCACTCACCATGTGCCATAAACGAAAGGTATTTGTCCTTGAATCCATCCCCTTCCTCCGTAGAAATCTTGATGCGGTCAAGATACCCGAGGCCACCGTCTTGTCGCCCTGGCTCGACCCAAGTCTCGACTGATACCCTTTTACCTGGCGAACTCCCATCTTTTGGCAGGTCCAACGTTTCAAAAACCAGCGAGCACAAGCGGCATCCACCCTTGATTGACCGAAGGAGGTCAGAGACCGTGCAATAGTTCGGCTGTATGGCTTCGGAAGCCGCTGGTCCAGAATGGAAGTCATGATTCCTGCATCGGTTGCACAACAAAGAAAAAGAGGCGGGCTCCTGCTCATCACCATTGGAGAGGACAAAGTCGGTGAAAATGCTGCTCATGCGAGTCTCGGGTTGGACGCCAAATTTCTCAAGGACAAGCTGCACAAGGCCCTGCCCGGAAGGTCCCTCTCTGGTGGGGCGGGGTGTTGGGGCGGGTGGCGGTGGTGGTGAAGGTGCCTCAATATATTGGGGTGCATCGTCGGCAGGCTCCGGCTCCGGGAAGAGAGACTCCCTCGCCTCTGTCTTCAGCGAGGCCTTGCCGGAATCTCGAGAGACGCGTTCGAGGAGGCTCATCGCAGCAAGGCCAAAAATGTCCCGAGCAACTGGCGGTACAAGTCCATGGGCAATCGGCCTGACAAGGGCACGATCAAGAGCCCTTGCAACCTTTTGGACAGCAGGGAAAATGACTTTCTCAATGAAGGGTGGGCGGAGACGTCGCAGAATGGGCACCAATGCTTTCTTGTAGAGCGGCTTGACTATGTTGCGGAAGGCCCATGAGTTTACCTTGTCGATGAAGGCGGTGCTTTTGCGGATGACTGGAGCAGAGACATAGACGACCGGAATGGCGACTGCGTGGGCGGCGGGGAGGATGACATGGTTGACGGGATAATAGGCGACAGGCGCGATGGCACGCGAGGCTTCGTCGATGCGGCGGACGATTTTCTTGGTGGCGTGTCGGACCAGGGGAGTGGCTATCGTCTCCGCAACAGATGCCGCTACGTTCTTGCAGACTTTCTTGCATTTATGCAGAAAGGACCCCCAAGAGCTTTGTTCGCGTCCAGAGGATCGGCTTTTGCTGCTACTGAAGAAGCCCATTGCAGTGTCGGCGAGAAATCGGGGAAATTTGAAGATGAGAAGAATGAGGTGAAACTATGGTGGCCGAGAAGATGAATTTTCATGGAATGCCTGCTGATATAGCAATCTACCTACACAGGAGTGTCGGTTTGTTTATAGTTTCACCATGAGGCTCTGTCAGGTATCAGAGAAAGCAACCCCTGAACCCCTGAACAGGCCAAGTGGCTCAAGTACCCAGGTACCCAGTCATTGCTTAGAAGTTAGGCACTGAACTCATTATGAAAGAACGCCATTTCTTGAGGCTCCGGATGATGCAAAATGATCACGGGGAAGACCAAAACCAAGGCAGCGTCGATACACTCCATCAAGATAGAACCCACAGATGCCAGCAGCATGGTTAAGATCTGTCGGGTTGGTTGGGCATAGAGACCCCATTCCACGATTCGGCTCCATTTCTTTACCGTGACATAGAAGGAATGACGCTAGCCATGAGCGAGCCCGTAGAAACAATGTTCTGTGTGCTTTTTGCTAGGAGTGTGTAACAGTGTCCCTGCAGGACCAGGGTCCAGAGCTGCGCGTGACTCTTACCATTCTGGGCTCTACGGGTCCATCTGATAGGAGCCTGACATGAGGTGGGTGCTGCGGGATAAAGCGCGCATAGCGCAAAATATCAACCCGGCCCAATGTTTTCAAACCAGAAGCAACTTGTTACACAGAAGCAAGAAATGACTCCACCGTCGTGGCAAAAATCCATTGGAATTCCAAATGGGAGCAGATAAACGAGTTGCACTAGACAAGCCGCGCCTAGTATTGGATTGGTTCCAAGTGAAGACATGGCAGTGGCTGCAGCTACCAATAAGGAAGACGAAATGCAGAACAAGTGGGCCACAAGCACGCTCACCAGAGCCTTGCGCTGACATTCAGCCGTTCTCACAAGGTCAATTGTCTTTATTCCAACTGTGTCAAACGCCGTGAACCACCTTTGCCAAGCCCCTTAGACGTCCTCCTTCTTCTCTGTCTTCTCCCGCTCCCCTTGTTCCTCTGATGGTTTCAGTTCCTCCCCGCCCTTGACGTATTCAACACACCCCTTTTCCGTAACGCATATGTGATGTGCCATCTCCTTCGCAATTTTAGCTTCGTATCGACGACTCTCCCTTCTGTCGTAAATAGTGTTGAAGAGTAAAGCAAGGCCCAAGATGGCAAAGATGAGGAGTACTAAAGTCTCAAAGGCATAATGAAAGGTTGTCGGTCCAACAAGAATTCCGTTGATAATTAGGAAAAGGTAATCTCCGAGCACGAAGACACCGGCGACAATTACCAAGCAAGTAAAGAACCGAGGATGCTTTGAGCGCACTTCTTTAAACTTCGTCGCCGGCGCTCTAATCCAGGGGTACCGTTGAAGAAGATCCTTGATTCTGGCCCGGAGTGCGCGGCCTAGTCTGGATGAAACGCTATTCCTCCCCTCCATTTCGTTGCTTTCTTGGACCCTTTTGATGAGTTTGGGACAAACGACCGCTTCAGAGGCCTCCTTGATTTGTATGCGCCTCGCTTGCGCGGTGGATTCAAACGGAGACTCTGAAGTAGAGAGTTCGTCTGGGTCACGGAGTGGTAGGAATTTGGCGCAAATGTAAAGACTTAACATGAAAAAATAGAAGACGAGGAAAAATGCCTCGAGGAAGATTCCAAATCCTCTGGGCCATGGGGCCTTGTATTCAGACATCTTGCGTTGTTGGTGGGTACCGCTGAGAAAACTTACGTGTTGGACGAAAAGATTCATGGAAGGAGAAGGAGATAAACAAGCGCCTTGAGGTATTTCACCACACAGCGTTATCTTATCCTCAAACAAGGTTTCAAAGTTCCGGTTCCTCGCGTCATCGTTTCCGGCCTCCATGCGCCACGGAACCGAAAATGGAGTTTGTTTCCACCGCCGTTATCATCTCTCTGAGGTTATTTGACTTTCCACTTACGTAGGTACGAAATAATCTGATGATTCTTCGTATGCTCTGAAGCCCTCAGTGATCCTCTTATTTTGCGCAGTTCTCTCCATACCTAATTATTGGTACTTGGTTTGGTACTCTACAAACATGTATCCCAAGTGCATCAATTGGCATCGCCTGGTGCCTCTCCTGTTGTTGAGATGCCCTTGGTGAATCTCACGGCGAAGAAGCCTCAGTGGGGAAAGGAAGAAGCTGGCGACGCCTCCGCAAAGGTTGTCCGAAAGCCTCTGAGGGCGGTTTGGGGTGTGAAAGCCCTTCCCCTACAACGACGAAAAATCTTTCACAGCTGCCTGCTTCAAACATCTTTGACTGCAACAAGAGTCATTACATTTTCCGGTACATAAATCACTTCTGTGCCGCAACATATCCCGTCCCATCATAAACCATCAATACGCCACGATATCGAACCCCGCAGCCACACTTGATCCACGACAGCAAAACCGAGCAGACCCTATAAGCCCCCCACTGGTCATTGACAGAACAGGGCCACGATGTGCCTCTACGCCGATCAATACTACCGCTGCGGCTGCCCTCAGGTCGGACTCAGACCTCGTCTCGTGGAGCGATGCAGAACCAGAATAATATGCGATGCCAACCCGAACTTTGACTTCAGTAGCAACACAGGCTCGCGGAAATGCAGAGTACAAGAGATGTTGACAGAGCCGCACATGATTCCATGGATATGTCGCAGCTGCTATTACCGGAGCAGACGAGATTTCCACAAGCGCGAAACCCGTGAGAACGGTTGGGATGGGTGGTACGCCAGGAGGTGGTACAACTCGAGCGATGACGAGAGCAGACCGAGCATCCGCTCTGGATCGTCCATCAACGACCCAGGCTACCTCGCGGTCCATACCAGAGAGGTATCATCAGCCTCGTCGCCGCCGACACTGAGACAGTATCTGTCAAACTGAGAAAAGGCCCTCGGTACGAGCCAATAAGAGCACACATCATGCGTCATGCAGAACAACCTTGTATTCTCCCCCATTGGCCCAAAACGAAGCCTCTCGAAGACTGACACTTGGCAGTTGCCAGCGCAATCGGCAACTCTTTTTTTTCCAGATCTTCGGTGCCGACGATGCCCAAGCACGCAATGGACAAAATAATCGGTACTGCAAGCCGGGATATAGTAGAAAAGGCCTGACAACTATCTTTTTAAGGCTTATTACTATCTTTTAATACGTTAAAGGTATGTTTTAAGGTATTCTGGATATTTATTAAGGCCATTTAACTTGCTTTCAAGGCGTATTAACTATCTTTTCAGGCCTGTTGACTATCTTTTCATGCTGTATTCCCACTTTGCAGTGCCACTCTTTTTTGTCCAGGGCGTGCCAAGACACTTTCTTGCTCCTCAAAATTGAGGGACAAGATGCGGATCTCCCAAATGTGCACGCAATACCTTGGCCGACGATATTTTGCACCTCAGTTCTTTTACATTTTCGCTGCCCAAAGCCTTCCAGGTTGCTTGCTCCTCAATTTTGAGGAGCAACTAGAAGTACCTACTTCTCAAATGTGCAATACCATCGACCACACAACCTCGTTGCACCTGGGTGTTCTAGTTTCATTGGGGGCCCCGCTGCCACGTACAGTGGCACGGTCTCTACCATGTTGCTGGGTACATGGCCGCCCAGCACTGCTATCACCCACATTGAGAATGGCTAGGACTTTTGTGTCTCGTTGAACTTCTTTCCCCAACTCAGTCCAGCTTGTTGTCTTTCGAGATTTCCTTTCCCCATTGAGGCTTTGTTCCTTAGGAGTTGTCCCCATCTCTTTCATGTCCCACTCACCCAGGCCCCCGTCACTCGCCCCTTCTCGCAAATCCATCTTCCGCGAGGAGTTCAACTCGGACCTTACACTTCCTTATCCCAACCTTGGTTTACCGGCAGCTGGGGAACCAATCAACAACGATACAGACGACGCCAACATGGCGACGTCTCCCACTCCGAGGGAGCTTCGCCGCCTCGCATCTGATCACAACTTTGTTTTCGGTGCCACAGATCCGGCGCCGAGACGGTTGGGTTTCCTGTCTTTCCTCAAAAATCATCTTTCTTTGGCAGTTGCCCTGATAATCGGTGTCATATCTGTGGTTGTGGCGATCGTATACACGGTGGTAACGAGCAGGCAGCTTCTGCATTGCCCGACATGGGCGAATGACTGCCGCTCGGTTGACTTGTGGACGGCAGAGAATCTGGGTGTCATCCAAGGAATCATCACGACAGTCTATCTTATTGGCTTATCCGCTCTGGCATACATCTCTCTTTCACTTTGTCAAGCAGCGCTATGGCCTCTGTTACACACGCAGCCGTTCACGATCCGCGGTCTGGAAGGATTCCTGGCCCTGACCCATGGCAACGTCATGTCTTTGCCAGACGCTGCGATGTCTCTCCGTTCTGTATCTGCCGGCATCATCTTCATAATCTGTCTTCTTTCTACCGCTCTTCCTCTGGCAGGGCCTCCTCTTGTGGGATCTGCCTACACGCCCAGGTTGGAGTCCGTTGCCATCGCAAGCAACATTACGTCGTTGCCCTCTTCTGTGATGGAGAGACCCTTCACCCAGGCCAATCCATTATCTTCAGCACATGTGCCAGCCCTGTCCGCATACCACAACTACGCCTCAGATCCACTCTCAGAACCCCTTCCGGACTTCCGAAACTGGCTGTTTGACCGATCAACCCTCTCCAGCCGAGGCAGCTTCACAGCCAAAGCAATCAACTTAGACACAGTCATCTCCTGCCAAGGCCGACGACTCCAACAACTACAGAAAGATGGGTTATCATGGAACGCCTTCAAGACAACGACCAACCTCTCCAGCACTCACCACAAGCCCTCGGGACAAGTCTGGTTCCAACCACAACCCCATCTCACCGTCTTCTTGGATGACGTCAAGTTTCCTTCCAACAACAGCATCAACACCACAGTCATCTTCGCCGCTCTCAACGGCACCATCGCCGGCGGAACAACCACCAACCTCACCCTCGGAACCATCGACACCGTCTCAGCGATAGCCTGTGAAATTCTCACCACAGCCACAGACGGTATCCTCACCGTCGGCCCCGACCCTCCCCACTATGACACCGACAACGCCAACATCCCAATACTATCATCTCTCTCCCACCTCCCAAACTTGACCTCCACTCTCCTCTGGCTTACCGCCTCTCCCATTCTCGCCGGAGTCAGCCTCGAAGGCTCACAACCCCTCTTCTCTAACAACACCCTCACCCACCTCCCAACATCAGACCTCTCCGGCACCAACACCTGGACCATCCCTGGTCTAGAGAACTTCATCTCAATGTCCATTGGAGCAACAGCAACATCCCTCTTTTCCCACTCCGCATCATCAACCAAGCAACAGCAGGAGCTCATCTCAAACCTGGAAACCAACAAACTCTCCACCGACAGAGCCTACCTCCTCCTGATACTCCCATTGCTATACCTCTTCCTCATCACCATCACGGCCCTTTGGAATATGGTCATGCATAAAAAGCACCAAATCCCAGTGATGAGAACGATGAACCTCTCCGAGCTACTCAAGAGCTCACAGACGGGGTGGATGAGAGATAAAACGGGAGCAGATGCAGCGAAGAGCTACCTGCCGTCTGATCTGGGGGGGTTGGGTGTGAGATTTGGGGTTGTCGAGGGGGAGGTTGGGTTCGGGCCTGCTCAGGAGGAGGAGGACGGGACTGCTGTTGCTGGGTTTGTGGTTGGCAGGGATGACAAGGGGAAGGCGAGGGAGCCATTGGGCGATGGGAGTGGGAGCCGGGTGGGGAGTAGGGTTCACACTGGGAATAGCAGTGTCAGTTGGCAGGAGTCGTATCACAGCGGGAGGGAGGTGGGCAGGGAGAGGAGTTATCGGATGGAGAGGGGGGAGTGGCCTCGGCAGAGCGATTTGTAAGGGATTTGGGTGAATGGTTTCATGAGGATCTGGTTAGGTGTTTGGCGTTAGGTTCTGGGTGATGTATGTTTTTCCGATATGTTTACGGGATTTGGTAAAGTATCTTGGAGGTCATTCTGGGGATAGAACTGGATGTGAATACAGTACGGATCTTGCCAAACAGTGATGATGGTGTGACTGTCTTTGATCGTGCCAAGACATGCGGTCATGAGCGGCCAAGGGACGAAAGCCGGTCAGACGACGTGATTATGTCCTGTACTGAATGAAGGAGCTGACTCACCAGCCACAAAAACATATGCGCAAACTCAATGGCGTGCGCACTATCGCGTCTTGTCACTGCACAGCAGTTCAGCTGAAGACCTTGGCACCGCTGCCCAACACTGCTTCCAGCAACCAGCCCTCGCCGCATTTCCAAGCCGGGTAAAAAAATAGAGGCGATGAGATCTCAACATTTATCATTTTGGGTATCCATCCATGTCTATCCAATGTGTGTGAATTTGCACGCTCCAATCTATACCATCCAAACACTTGCCCCTGCCTGCGCCAATAGCGCCGTTTTTAAAGCAGACAAAAATAACCATTATCCCACTTTCCAGACAGGAAACCGCCTCGCATGCTATCACAAGCCCAACTATTTCCCAACACATGCTTAACACTTAGACGGCCTGACGACCGTGCCCCTCGTACCCCTGCTGAGGTTGCTGGATGACCTGCTGCTGGGGCTGCCCCGAGTAAGGCTCGTAACCCTGACCGGCATAAGCAGCCTGGTTCGCCGCCTGCGGATCATAGTAGGTGGGCTTCTGATGGTCTTGAGAGTAATCCGTAGCGAATCCGGTGGTTTGAGGGGCATAGGCTGTGTTCTGTAGGGGGACAGCGGCGGGGTTGCTGGTGGGCTGGTAGGCGCCGAGATTGCCACGGCTTCCGTTTCCAAGAGATCCCTTGCGATACTGGTGGAAGACAACAGATGCGTAGATGAGGAGGCCCAAGAAGGAGAGTCTGAAACAGCAGCTGTTAGTAATGATGCGGAGAGAGACGAATATCTAGGAGAGCTCACAGAATGATGATGTTGACAACGGCATACAAAGAGCTCGGCCTGGCACCAATCATGGAGAGAATGAAGCTGACGACGTAGAACAACGTCTGGAAGATGTTGGTGATCAGAAAGAACTTGGGGCCGAGTGTGCGCCTGGCACGCTTGATGATGCTGACGAGATCGAGGATGAGGCAGAGCAGGATGATGAGCATGATGATGATCGAAGTGGCCAGAATGGCTTCGTATGTGAGATGCGTGTTGTACTCGTCAATAATGCGTCGCAAATCGTCCTTGTAGACACCCAGACCGGCAACGAGGAGGGCGTAGACAGCAATCTGGATCAGCATGATCAAGATGCGGATGATCCAGAATGGGATCAGCACTCGCTTGAGAAACGGCGATTCCTCGCCGACGATGTATTGTTTACTCATGACGGGCGAGGTTGTCGTTGCGGTTGTCGGTGAATCGATCTAAGAATACCGCGATATGGCTGATATGGCTGGAGGGGTGAAGTTGGCAAGAAGAGTTCAGATGCAAAAGTGCGAGTCCTGCGATTGTTAAAAAATGCGGGCAGCCTGTGGCAGTGATGCCAAAAGTCCCATGCTCCTAGCCCCTGTCAGGTCATCTTTCCTAAATAGGAACAAGTCCATGGGAGTCTCGCCAGGGAGGGCCAATCGCAATCAGCCAGCGGCTGTCTCAGCCACACAGCGGGGGCAAAGTCAGCCCAAATACCCCATCTCAGGGTCCTGCTGCTAAACCCTGATGCCTGTGCCGTAAACGCTTGGGTAGCTTGGGATAAATTGGGCAAACGATAAACCCCATCTGATGTCATCCAGTAGGGGTGAGAAGAACAGCAGGGGATTATTTTTCCGTCGGGGAGGAGGGCTGATGTGGGATGTGATGCTTGATCGAAGACCAGGAATCCTTCGCCATGGGAGCCGTTCACTGGCCGTGGATGAGCAGCCACACGGGTTTCAGCCCCTATTCCGATTGCCAGAGCAATGCCGTGTCACGTTGTACACACACAGAGGACAAAAGAACACATGGTGCATCTGTCTTCTCAAACACTCTTTCGCCTGTCTGAGCAGCATCTCAAAAAGCCGACGGTGACAATGCCAGCGCTGCAAAATGCCCCGAAAATAAATCAGCACTAGCGTTTAGGCACTGACAGGTGACAGCAGGCAGTCCCTGGTATTTGGATGCTTGGCAAGCCTGTGGCATTGTTTATTTTGTGGGCCCATTCAACGGGCAATCTTGAGAACATGCCATCCTCGACGACTACATTTAACAACAGCCAGACGGATACCGAGATGACTGAGCTGATCATCACATTCTGAATGATCAGAAAACAGTGCATTTCAACTTGGTTTAGATTTGTCACGCATAGTAGGTAGGTAACGGAAGCTTACACCCAGCAGAACCGAGCGTCAACGAAGTTCTTGATGCTATTAGCGCGACGCTCCGATAAAGGTTACCGCCACCGTGAATTAGTGCGGAGCTGAGGGAGCTTAGTTGGTAGGCTGGTTGCTCTATGGGTAGGTATTATATGGCCGTGGTTTGCTCCCCTGAGAAACCTGAGGTAGGTAATTTTGGTTAGTCAATTTCAACACTTCGATTTACGTATCATGATAGCTAACTGCATGCGCTCCAAATTTGAGGGCAGGTACCAAGGATTCAGAAGATGGCTGTATTAAACGAAAATATCTCGGAGTACTTGAACGCCCCAACCATAGGACTCATGGATATCTTTCATCATGGACCCGTCTTCTTTCAAGTGGTCGATGCATTCGACGAGGCAAACACGTTCTCGCTTTGTGATGGCCGACAGCAGGTCGCAGCTAGCCTGCGAAAGGAGGCCGTGGTGCGCGGCAGAAGAGCACATAACATCGTGGAGGTCTATAAAGGCCCAATGCAGACCAATGAGAGATCCGGCATTGCGGTTGGGGCTCGTGGTTAGACTGAGCATGATGGCGGCTGTTTCGGAAGGCCACCGCTCAAGGACTTCGGCTGGAGACCGCGGTAAGCCCTTCCATGCCGGGTCTGGCTCCGCCGCTAGGGCCGCTGCTACCATCTCAATCCCTAGCTCTACAACACCGACGGTGTTGTCGCGTAAGACATCATCCATGCCGGCAACAGTGATCTCCTGGGTGCTAAAGCCGGCCTGGGCGCGCATGAGGCGGAGGACGGCGGCACGTGCCGGGGACTTGGCGCGGAACGGGACACTTATCAAGGGCTGAAGGAGGCATGGGTGGGTAAACCAAAGAGGAAAAAGTGCGGGCAGGCAAACGGTATCACTGACAGCCACACCAAGTGTTGATGTGCGGGGACATCTTGGTTCAAAATAGCCCCCTTGCTGCTGCCGCCGCCACAGGTCCGGCACCCCACGGCCGCTGCTGTTGATAACAGATGTTCCCATTTGCGGTGCCAGCAATGAAGCTAGGGTTTTCGCCTCTGAAGGTTCGAAAGCAGCATAACGACCCATAACGTGATCGGGGGCGAACGCCTCATCAATCGAACCCGCGGCACGCGTAGTAAACGTCCAGTAGTAGTTAGACGTGGAATCGGTGCTGATATCTTCTTCATTCATGGAGTCGATCCATGCTCGCACAGCAGCAACCTCGGCGCTGGTAAAAGCACCAAACATTCTTCCTCCCCACAACAGCTCCCGCACAAAACGGCTCTCCCCACTATTGCCGCGACGCACCCAGGAGTCTGCTGCCGCAAGGTGACGGACAAGCTCAGTTGCCCGCTCCTCCGACGCAGCGAGGAACGAAGGGTCAAGCCATTCAGACAGAGCACGACCACCCAGGCGGATACGACTAGCGCAATGAATCTTGCTTGACCGAGCAACTTTGACGGAGAGAATATCGGCAACACGCTCCTCGGCTCCGACGTCTATTTTACCTGCCGAGGTTCTCTCCTCCACGTGCGTGAGCTTGTCGGGGATGGGTGCATTATGAATCGGCTGCTCAAGGTACTCTGAGAGCGCGAAGCCGGCATACAGCCTCCGGCACGCCTGTCTCTTCCTGTCTGCGCCAAAGTTGGAGCCAACAACCTCAAGATATTGCTGAGCAGCGTGTAGGGCCATAGCTGTGTGACCCGAGTGAGCATTGTCGATTGAAACGTGCAGATTGAAGTAGTAGGGATCGATGCCGAGCTCGCGAAGCTCCCGGGCAACAATTAGCGTTTCTAACTTGATACTCTCAAAATGGACATTGTAACCGAGAATCTCAGGCAAGAAGTCGTGCGGGAAAAGGGAAATGACAAGCTGGCCAACGGCAGCTCGCCAGACCGATGGATCATCCATACCCTGACCTGACTCTGTGAAGGCCAACTCGTCGGGACTGGGGAGGTTGGGGGCGAGGTCTTGCATCAGCTTATGATAGATATGAGCATGGTGTTTATTCTCATCCCCATCTCCATACTCTTCCGAGAGCACTTGCCAGGCATTTTTGACCACGCTGCTGAAGAGAAAGGGCGTGGTGATGCGGTTTATATGACCAAGCCACGCCCCGTCAACATACTTGAGGGGGGCCATCTGCTTAAGCCACTCAACCGCCGCCGTCCGATTCCTGAACATTTGCCGCGGCCCCCCCATTCTCCTCTTCTGGACACAATCCTCCCATTCCAGCGACGTTTTCCTCTGTTGTATGTCTATGATTGATGCCAGTGTGCTCGGTTCGTCGGTAGAGTCTGGCACTGAAGCGCCGCTGCGTCGCTCGAGGAGCGCCTCTGAGAGCAGACTGATGAGAAGACATCGAGCTTCTGAAGCGGCATTGGGGTAATCTTCAAGGTGGTGGAGCCGATGGTACAAATTCTTGTAAAAGAGCAGTGTGTCGGTGTTGGGAGTGTCATCGGGCGACGGAATATTGACCGCTAGAGTACAGTCTCGCTGAGTAAGAGGTCTCTTGAGATGCTTCCGAAGCCACTGCGGCATGGACTCTGAATTCTTCAGAAATAAGACCAAGGGAACTGCAAACAGCAGCAAAGATAAGGAGGATAGGACGACGTAGGGGTTGTTCATCTCGAACAAGTCACAGTTCGGCCGTAGCATGGCACAAGAGCAGGAAATCAGCAAGGACGGTAGCAAGGTGCTTCGGGCCCATGTCGAACAACGGGGTCCGTCAACTGCATAAAGGAAACCAAGATCTGGTTGTGCTTTTGCCTTGGCGCTCCAGTTAGGTGACGGGATCGTTTTAACCTTACATTATACCCCCACACTGGAATGTCACTCTCGCGGTCCATCTTCTCGCTAATACCTGGTAAATGATTGCGGCTGGGGGGAGAGCGATTTTAGGGCCGATAAGCCGCACCGATTCGATCAATCATGCATACCGGCCGGGCACCGTGTGTCTCCCCAAGCGTTGTGTGGCTATCACACCATATGCACCCCGCGCACCCAGAGCTGTCGGCAATTACATGTGCATTTTTCCATTTGATGTTATCTGAGGGGCTCACAGTTCTTCTTAGTCATAATCCCGCCCTTGGGGGCCGCGAGACTCTGTGTAGACTCCTTAAGTTGCCGCGTGTCTGACCCCTTCGACGCAATCTACCTAGCAGACATCGGCCTTTTTGCTAGAAGCCTCGGAGACACACAGGAAGCCATGACTGCGGCCAGCACCGGAACAGCATTCTCAAAAATTGACGCAGCGCTGGCCTCATGCCCACTGTATTCGGAATTCCGCCGCGGGCTTCTCGACGTAGCGACATATCAGCGATGGGTCGAGAATGAAGGGTTGGCGAGCGTCCCCGCTCTCAACCAGGACCAGATCAACCTCTCTGCACGGTTTCCGCATAACAAACATGACTTTGTCCGTCGGGCGTTGGCGCAGTGTCGTGGAGCCGACATACTACCTGACGATTCATACGACGCCGATGCCTCCGAGTCGGCCCTGAAACGCATAGATGAGCGGTTCGATCACGGTCGGTACCTAACATACATCTTTCCCGAGGAAAGTGCCCTGCTCTATGCCGTGGTCAGCATTGTCCAGCCGCGCCGAATTGCCTTCCTAGGCAGCTACTACGGCTACTGGGCAGCAGCGGCCGCTGCCGCACCGTCCAAACAGGGCATCGATCTGACTCTCGTTGATATCGACCCAGACAGTATGGAAATGGCGCGTCACAACTTGGAGAAACAAGGCCTTTCCGACAACAAAGCCACCGCGTTCCTGGTCGACGATGCTGAGGCTTTAGCAGCCGCTCCAGCTCCTGAGCTGCGTGACATAGACATTCTCGTCCTTGACGCTGAGGGCCCCAAGTCGGACGACGTGCCACCCGACTACCGCGACAAAGCTATATACTACCCGCATTTGCGGGCATCTCTGGCAGAGCTGCATCCTGGTGCTCTCGTGGTGGCCCATAATGTCATTCTCTCCAACTTCACCACCAGCGCCTACTTTGAGGAGAAACAGCAATACTATCGTCAGCAATACACCAAGTTTCTTGCACTGCTCCGAGAGAATTTTGTCTACACCGTTATCGACAGCACGGAAGGAGTTTTGATTGCGCGCAAGCTCTAGATAGATGGGGAGGCCGGCCTTAGATATGACGAGGCGATCAATTCAATACAGGAATTACAAGGAAGTCCGCTGCCTCATGTACCTATGCATCATCAAATGTCAATGCTTATGAACCATTGTATTACACTCTGAACAGCATTTGCGGTAGCTCAGGCCCATGACTTATTAGCACCTTAGGGATGTGTGCGATGCTGGAGGGAAGTTCCTGCCGTTTATCACATGTATTCTGAACTCTCCAAGCGGGGAACGAACCCTGCAGCATTTGTTTGGCAATGACACAATTGCGAAACTTGTGTCACAAATCAACGGGAAGAGTGTTCCACCACGTGATTAAATCAACTCAGGACGTCTTCCGGGGTTTCCTTCGAAAGCCCAACCTCAACCAAGCCGCTCACAAACCTACCAGGTAACGGAACAACAGCAGCAAGCATAACTCAGCACCACAAATACAGCAACGAGCACAACTACTATCGCTGTTTCTAGCCAGACAGCAGACAAGCAAACAGAAATGGCCATCTCATTTCGCGCACCCCGCATCGAGGACCTCAACGACATTGCTGAGATATACAACCATGCTGTACGCACAACCGCAGCCACATTTGACATCGAGGAAAAGCCCCCCTCCTACTTTTCCAGCTTCGTTCCGGGTGACCACCTCCACCGGATGCGCGTGGCTGTTGACGACCGAGATAAAGTGGTAGCGTATGCCGGCATATACCCCTTCTCACAGCGCCAGGCTTACGCCCAGCTGGCCGAAATGATGGTGTATGTTCATCCGGCCTGGCAACGGCGTGGGATTAGCCGCGCGCTTCTAGCTGAGCTGCATCGCGGCGGTGGTGGCGTTGCTGGTACCGGTGGCCAAAATGGAAAGGAACAAGCAGAACTGGAGAGCTCACAGGGTCCGGGTGAGGAGCTCAATGTCATGATTTCGACGGCGAATGGTGGATTTCTTCGGGGTCTACATACAGTACTTGGTCTCATCAACTCAGAGAACGTCCACATGCACCGAGTTATGGAAGAGCTAGGTTATGCCCGCAAGGGGGAGATGGAAGACGTGGCGACCAAATTCGGCCGTCGTCACTCACTTGTTATATACCAGCGCCATGTGGCTAAATTGTAGCTAGAGGGGCATGAGTTTTTTCTTCGTTTTTATGTACCTGAAATGCAAAGAATGGAAGTCTTCAAGCCTCTTGTCTTTCCGCCTTATACGTAAGGCAGAAAAAAGACAATCTTTGAAATCTCCTGCACCCCTCACCTGCACGTGCGAAAGCGGGCAGCTGTCAGCAACCTCTGCGCCCTTTGCATCATCCCCTAGTTATCGCGCACAATGTCCGACTCAGCAATGGAAAACTCTCCGTCTTTTCTCGTTTCAAGCTTCAGACCTGACCTAGCTCCATATGAAGACCTGTACCGCAAGCTCCATAGGCACCCTGATCTGTCGAAACACGAAGCCGCAACAGCATCCACAGTCGCCAACGTGTTACGGTCTCTTGCAGATGTCGATGTCACCACTGACATTGGAGGCCATGGACTGGTTGGCATATTGAGAAATGGCCAAGGCCCCACCGTGATGTTGAGGGCCGAGCTGGATGCGCTCCCAATGCTAGAACAGACGAACTTGCCATACGCTGCCACGGTCCACGCACAAGACCCTCAGGATGGTCCTTCCCAACCAGCTATGCACGCCTGTGGCCACGATATGCACATGGCAGGTCTGCTAGCATCGGCAGAGCTTTTGCATCGAGCGAGGGAACGCTGGAGCGGCACAGTGGTTTTCCTTTTCCAGCCGGATGAGGAGAATGGAGCAGGCGCACAATGTATGGTGGACGATGGTCTCTATGACCCCCGGAAACATGCGGTTCCTCATCCTGATATTGTACTCGGTGGCCATGTCATGCCGATGCGTGCTGGTACCATAGCCACGCGTCGCGGGGCCTTCAACAGCACCTCCGAGTCGCTGCGTGTTACCTTTTATGGTCATGGTGGCCACGGGGCCAAGCCACACAAGGCCGTGGATCCCGTGCTGATGGCGTGCAGTGCAGTCTTGAAGCTGCAAACAATCGTCAGCCGTGAGACGGACCCTCAGCAGATGGCTGTGGTGACGGTCGGATCGATACATGCGGGCAACGCCCCCAACGTCATCCCTGAGGAAGCCACGTTGCTGATCAACACCAGAAGCTTCAGCACGTCTCTACAGGAGAGTGTGAGAGACTCGATAAGGAGAATTGTCTTTGCCGAAAGCGAGGCCTTTCGTGCGCCCAAGCCGCCGTCAATTGAACGAATCACCTTCTTTCCGCTGCTCTACAACGACCCATCCGCTACTGATACTCTCGAGAAATCCATGAGACATCACTTTGGAGGCAGCTTTCTACCAGAGATTCCTGCGTCAACTGGCAGCGAGGATATATCCAACTTGGCTGCCCCATCTTCGGCTCCTGTGAGCTTTTGGAATTACGGAGGCATTTGCCCTAATGAATGGGACGGTGCGTTGGAGCAGGGGGCAACCGAGCGAATCCTAGGTTAGAATAACGAGACGTCCACGCCAGTCAATGTCTTTCTCGCTCGCGCTGACACTTCTATAGCCAACCACAACCCGAAGTTTGCCCCTGTGATCCAGCCCACACTGACCGTAGCCACGGATGCATATGCTTTGGCAGCCTTGACGTTCTTAACTATACGTTGCTTCTAAAGCCTGGAGCGAAAAGAGGGCAGGGCGATAAGAACAGGCAGTTGGTTTTGGCACCTACCTAGGCATGCGTTCCGTAATGTGATAGAATGGAGGTACATGCCCGAACAGACGCCGTAATTTTGACTCCAAAATGTGCCATTCTACACTACCTCCACTCTTTACCCTGCAAGTCTCATATTCGCCATCAGTAGAGGACGCGCAGACCTCGTGACACCACAAGCGAGCGGCATTAACCATTCGCCAGCACTCTCGGGAAGTCAACCCCACTTTCTTCGAACACCAAACATCTCCCTGGACATCACGGCAAAGAGTCACTCTTACGGCAATGCAGACCCCAAGCTTGTTGGGTCTTCCCCTTGAAGTCCGTGAGCTCATCTATCGAGTGCTGATATCGGACGACTCGAACCAAGTCCGTCTAGTCCCGGATCAGAAGTGCGACCGCGCATATGGCTGTAATTCCTGTTTCACCCTGGGTCTCTGCTGCCATCAGCTTCACGATGAGTTCTGCGCGTTTGCAGGCCGGCACACCATCCGCATCTCCACCCGCCATGATTCGAAGAACCTGTATGCCAGTGTTCCGTGCTTATGCGGTTTCCGAACCTTCAGACCTTGCATCCGGATCGACATCAACCCCTTCCAAGACCGGGGGACCATACCGGGCCTCTACAAAGCCTTGCTGTCCTTGAGCCGATCTCTAGGAACAGCCCCCGGGCTACCGCGGGTCGAGATCCGCTTGGAGGGAATCCTGCCTCGTCGTACACCACCGCTCTGGTTGAACGAGCTGGACTTGGAAAGAGCACCGGTGCATATGATCGTGCTGCTTGCCCCTTTTGCGATACTTCATGGAGTGAAGTCCGGTCGTGTTTCTATAGTCGGGGGCCCTCTAAATGATCCTTGGGAAAACCACTGCTTTCTCACCGCATTCGCAGCCCGAGTTTGTCGATCAATGAGGCGGAGACAAGGTTCGGATTCGCGGTTGGTTGAGCTGGCCGCGTCACTGGGGATCGCGCTTGACGAAAAGATCATCATGAACGAGCAGCGTCTGTCTCATCTTGTCGGGCTCGGCCTTTATCGACGCCGAGTGTTGGGAAGCCCGCCAAACGACAGCGTCCTGGCGGGGCTAAAATATATGTGCAGCGTCTGTGGTAACCGATTTCAATCCCAGAGTCAGATTATGAGCCACGCAGATATCTTCCACAAGGGAGAATGGGCTATGGATGTATCGGAGGCGTTTTAGTGGAGGGTGACTACGGGGGACGCGTCAGAGCGTCTAGATCAAGACCCTAATACCTTAGCTAAGCGGTTGAGCTTCCTTTCTACTACCAAGTCTAAGCTATTAGAGAGAAACTAGATCGACTTCTACTATAATTTCCACTCTAGTCTACGTAGCTGCGACTAACTTCCCGTGTTGCCGATCCTCTTGGTTGTATGAAGAAGGAGTGGAAAACACCGCTCCCGACACAGAAGATCATGAACCCGATACCCGCCAGCTGATGCCGTGCAATGGAAAGAATAACCATAAAACCAAGAGCAAGCAAGGCGACAAGTATGACAATAACAGGAACTTTGAATATCGGCATGGTGACAGTTTGCGTCCTCTGATCGGGTGTCGGGAAGAACCGGAGAGACAAGAGCCCAACAAGGGTGAGAAAAACAATCCAGTACTCGACGATTCCTGATCAAGGCTGGTAAGCTCTCGGTCGTTGAAGGAGGATGAGACCGATAAACCGGATAATAACAATGTCTTACCGATAAAAGAGATTAGGGACCTTAGGTCGCCTACGAGGACAAAGATGCAAGTAAGCAGGGAGTTGAAGATGATGGCGGAGCTGGCATCTGAGTTAGATGAAGGACTTCAACGCTTCATGGTCGGGGATGCGAGATATACTAACAAGGGGATGGTGCCGTCTTGAAATCTCAGCGGACGCTGGAAAGTCCCGAGCATGCGCTGACGTAGGGGCGCTTGGCAAGAACTTCTACTACTGACGCTTCTGTGATCGGTGTTGTCACCGTTGTCGCCGTTGTTGCTACCGTCCCTGCCTTGGTTGGCAACCGTCATCACAATTGGCGGTAAGAATCCACGTTCTGCAGCAGCCTGGGTCAAGCGTCCAGCTGTGAAAGTCTTGACGTTGAGAGTCCCGAAGCTGGAGAGGCAGATGAGTGCGGTGTAAGCGACACCACCTGCGCGGCCCAGGAAATGCTCGCTGAATGTCTGCGGTCGATCGTCATCAGTGTTAGCTGGGTATTAACAGAGCTTATAAGAACCACAACTGGGACACCTGAACGTAAAGGAGGGTTGCATATTACCAAGCCGATGGTAGTAGATCGGACGATTTCGTCAAAGGACAGGACTGAGAAGTAGGCTATATTCGAAAACACGGAGAGCAAGACCACGACGACCATAGCTGTGTTGATGACACGAGGAATATTCCGGTGCGGGTTTTGAAGCTCCCCGCCGACAAATGCAAGCTTGTGAGTATTCTGGTCAGCACGGTATCCATCGTCACCCGTAAGGGCCACAGAAAAGGGCAATGTAATAAGCTTACCGTCTCCCATCCTGAGTAAGCCCACATGGCCGCTAACAGTGCATCAGTGTAACTACCCAAGTCCGGCGACACGGGCTCGACATTTGCGGCGACGGTAGGTGAAGAGGATATGTGTGAAGAAACAAGGACTGCAAAGCCCATGATGATGACGAACCCGACACCACCCACTTTACAGGCGAGTAGTATCTTGGTGGAAAGATTGCTGAGGTGGTTGCCAGCGCAGTTGATGGCCGTGACAAGCGCGATCACAAGCAAAGCAGCTGTTTTGAGGTATCTGTCAGAAGAGGGAGTACCGCTTCCAGCTTCAGGAACCAGAGCAAGTGCGTCACAGGCGTATTCGGCAATGGACAGAGCGAGAACAGCACCGGAACATGGCTTGACGGTGAAGATGCAACCCCACGAAGCCACGAAGCCGAATAAGTCGCTGAAGCAATAGGCGAGATACTCCTGCGGCCCCCCATTAATGGGGAGGCGAGTACCCATCTCGACATAGCAGGCTGCGCATGCCCAAGCGAGCGTGCCGCCGATGACCCATATCAGGAGCGCAGTGCTCTCGGAGCCGACGCTGCGGACGACCAGAGCCGGCGACACGAAGATGCCTGAGCCAATCTGTAGCCCAAGTACGAGAGCAAGGCCGTCCCAGAAACTCAAAAGTCTTTTAGGGTGGGTGCTGCCCGTGGGCGGTCCCAGTGATGGCGTTGACAGGCTAGGAGGGGATTGTTGTAGTGACGAAGCGAGCGAGTCCGGCGGTACGCCGTGGGGTTCATGGCCGGCCAGAAGCGGAGCTGTCTCTGCTGGCCCCATGATTATTTTCGTCTCTGAATCTGAAATATTTCTGTTTCAACTGGCTTGTGATCTTGGAAAAGTTAAAAGCCTCTTGCAAAGTCGTGAGAACGAGATGGTCGGTGAGCTGGAACCCCTGGTGGTGCAAACTGGCGCCAACAAATGATCCGGGATTCCCCGCAATTTGTTTGCAAATTTGAATGCCTACCCTAGTCAAACGATTTTTGGATGCCTGACTTGCTCTGTCCCGAGAACGTTAGGCACCTTATGCAATGCCAGCGCGTTGGTTGTGCATTCCACCCCCCTGTCTCTTATCGGAACGTCCTAATAGGTATATTTCAACCATCTCGGGACACCTCAGTCAGCACGATAGCATCGTTCATAGTTCCTCACCTGTATCAACTCACGGATTTCACTGGCTACCTAGATATTAGAGACGTCGTAATACGACTCCTTCGGAAGACAGCTAGGAACATATTCAAGCTCAGGTAGGGTCCTATTTCCATCTTCTGAGTATGAAGTCCAGCATCTAGAGTCCTTCCTTATCTACACACTGCAAAATGTTGTGACAGGTACCGATATTAGTATCGTCTCACAGCCTTAAGGCGGATAATATTGTGCAGTATCACTGATTATGTCGTGGTGTTGCCGCTCAGTGGAAGATAGGTCGCAGGTTACTTCTCGTTCGAGACTTCTTTGCGTTAATAACCCAGCGACTATTTGTTTTAGGC
Organism: Triangularia verruculosa; assembly: GCA_033296885.1. NCBI lineage: Eukaryota > Fungi > Ascomycota > Sordariomycetes > Sordariales > Podosporaceae > Triangularia > Triangularia verruculosa. Next base: position 28,913 of record MU863979.1, on the reverse strand, counting down.
TCCATCGACAATACATGCCCATGGCTTGTGCTATTGCGTCCTGCCATCGATCCCCCATCTCTTCACTTGTTGCCCATTACTCGGCTCCCTGCGCCGCCGTCTTCGCTGCATCTTTCGCCGCATCCTTCATAGCACCTCTCTCTCGGACTATTTTTGCCATCAAGGAGCCAGCTTCGGTGTTAAGCCCCTCGAAGCCTGCAATGACGCCGTCACGGTCGCCCTTGCTCATCTCCTGAGTCATCTTATGCTTGCCTTCGAGACGGTCGATTGTAATTTCGATGCCGATAATGCTCTTTTGGAGGATGTTGATGAACGAGTCGGGAGCGTCGCTAACTTCCCACGGCTTTGGGCGGCCGTCGGCACCGGTATGGTTCGAGATGGAGCTTTCGGCGTGCTTGGTGAGATCGACAATCTGCTTGGAGAGGAAGGCCTCGGTCGTGGTGGATTTCGGATCGCAGAAGACTGTGGCACGGCCATAAGCTTGCACGGCAGAGTAGTTCCATGTCGGTACTACTTTGCCTGTGGCTGGCTTGGTTTCGGTATAGAACTTGGGCGTCACGTAGGAGTGAACGGGGCCCGTGAAAACGACCGAAACTTCGTGTTCCAGTACGCCGTTCGAAGATGAGTCTGAGCTGCGCAGGACCGCCTCTGCCATTGCCTTCGAGTGGGGGTTCTGCCTGGCAAGATGGCCACGGAGCGTTCCGAGCTCTGTTTGGCTGTCCTCGTCGGACACATCAAGGACCCACGGAATGTGGGTGCATTGCAGTGTGGGAAAGTTGGTCGACGGCAACCCGGTGATGAGAAGTCCTAGTGCGTTCTCACGGATGAAACGGCGCAATGCTGGTATTTCGAACTCAGCGTGGATAGCACGGAGATACATGATGGAAAGTAGCTCGGCGGCGGTGGAGGAATCGATAGTTTTGTCTAGAATCAATCGGGGACTCAATTTCGGTGTGGGCGGGGAAGTGAAATGCAGTCTTTATCAGCCGTTAGGTCGCGGGTTTTAGAATGAAAACGCCACATGTATGTCGCACTTAGCCCTAACCCTCAGTTCTGGCACATCTGAGTCACCTTCCCACGTGGCCAGCCGTTATTGTCGTGCTGCGTTTGCCAGAAAGAGTTGACTCATCTGGCCCCGGCCGTATATTCCCCATGTTTCGAGCGCTAACTTCCATACTTCTAGACGCATTAATAGGTAGCCAATTCTAAACTTCAAGTTGAAACTTAGGACGACACTAGCATGTTCGCTAGCAATTTGAAGGTGTCTTGAGTACCTGCGGCATGTCTTCCATGGTTTCTTCTAAGTGAGCAGGGGATTTCATGTTGGCCGACGTGATACGCACCTGTACCTGTACCTTATCTTGGCAGGACGGAGGGGTCTTACATTCGACCTGGAACTGCCACCAATCTCGAAGGAATATCGAGTTAACATTGCCACCTGAACCCGTCATTGAAAAGTTTGAAGAGTGAAAAGCTTCAGGTAAACAATGAGGATGGACACAGCTTTTCAAGTCAATAGACGATAATGCCCAGTATAAGGGCAAGTGGAAGCTACCCACCTCGTACGGCATGCAAAGATCCCGGGTATCGATTGAACCGCAATCACGTGGTGGCGGATGTGCACACCAGCGGTGTCGGCACACTGCATCATCGCAAGCAAATTCTGCCATCGCTGGGAGCATCTCCGAGTCTGTGGCAATGGCCTGAGCATTGCCACCTGGAGTCAGTTAAAGTCTTTGCAACCGCATGTCTCCTTCCATGTTTTCCAAAGTCGCCTTACTCCTATCGTCACCAGCTGGAACCGCTCGTTCCTTTACCAGCAGAGCCATGAAGCATGTGGGACGACAACACGTTGAGAGCATCGCCGTTATCGGGGCCGGGTCCGCCGGAATTGCGGCTACCAAGTGAGCACCATACAACCATTAACTTGCTATTGAGGATGCCATTGACATGTTAGGTATCTCGCTGCGGAGCCCATATTTCGACGCATCACCGTCTTTGAACAAAGGGATACCACTGGTGGCATGTGGAACTACACGCTGGACAATTCAAAAGCCAGATTCCCTACACCAGTCTACGATGAGCTTGAGTCCAATATCCCCAAGGAGCTGATGGCATTTTCCGACCTTCAATTTCCGCAAGAGAGTCAATTGTTCGCCACCCATGAGACTGTCCTGGAATACTTGAGGCAATACTCCAAGGAGGTTACGCCTCTGATCCAGTTTAACACACAGGTCCTCGAGGTAGCTCCAGTGGGTGCTTCGCAATGGATGGTCACGACTGAGCAGTCAGGCCACGAGAAGGTGACTGAATCTGTTTTCGATGCGGTTGTTGTGGCGAATGGCCATTTTGAGACTCCCCTGATACCTGACTTGAATGGACAGACGACTTGGAAACGACTTTATCCTGACAGTATTTTGCACTCGCTAGCTTTTAAGAACGCGGCAAACTTTGAGCACAAGAAAGTTATTGTGGTGGGGCCCGGCGCATCTGGGACCGAAATCGCCTCACAACTCGAGAGTGTTGTTCAACATCCGCTCATCATCTCAAAAAGGTCACATACGCAAGATTCAACCAGCCCTCCCGGTCGGCTCACTCTTCCCGCAATTGCGGAGCTCATCCCATCATCACGCAGTGTACGTTTCGTCAATGGTCACCTCGAGCACAATATTGACCACATCATCTTGTGCACTGGCTATCGCTGTGACTACCCATTTCTCCGACCGTTTCCGACTTTCTACGATGGCTTTTGCACCCGAAATCTCTACCGCAATATTTTCTACATTCCGCGTCCTACTCTTGCCTTCATTGCAATGCCGCTCAAGTCGGTGCCATTTCCTCTGTCTGAGAGTCAGGCTGCCGTCGTGGCACGTGTCTGGGCAAACCGACTGGCTCTTCCGAGTCAATTCGCCATGTCGCAGTGGGATGATGCGTTTCGACTCCAGTATGGCGGGCGCAAGGTTTCACCACTTGAGGCAGCCCACTTCAACATATCTTTGATGGAGGGTCTGTATGACTGGGCAGTGCAAGCCACGAGGCAGACAAGCCTCATCAACGACGGCCAGGGCAAACTACCAGCGCGGTGGACAGAGCGGGATATATGGCTCCGAGAGCGACTTGGCCCAATGAAGGCGGCGTTCACCGCGCATGGCAGCGACAGGCATCGGATTCGAACACCTGAGGAGTTGGGGTTCGACTTTGAACAATGGAAACGGGACACGGGGCTTTGTGAACCGTCAAGGGTGTTATAGTGCATGCAGCGTGTGTAACCACATAGTGCAAAAGGTATTCGCCCGACATTAGATGTGTCCGATGCGGTGCATTCATGTGGCTTGGCTTCTGCCTTGGATCAAGGTCTCGGGGGGTTATGCTCGTACCAATTAGCATCTTCCGACGTGCCCGGGCTTGTGGACGCAGGAGTTCCCGACCTCTCATCACCCACCCTCCTGGTATGATCGCAAATTCAGGTGGTCAAATATCGTCAGGCGAAGCGAGAAGGATTTAAGGCTATGTTCCAAACGTCTAAGTGGATGAAACGCTTTATGACCCCGCTTATACCTCTCATGGCAGGACGTCTGAGCTGTCGTTTCCACTCGCTCTTAGCAATTGCAACTGGAGATGTTCTTGTCCTTTTGTCACTTGCCGTTCTGAAAATGGATCCTCTTTCTATCAGTGCTTCCATTGTGGCTCTCATCGGAGCAGTAACTGCATCCATCAAATGCGCTTCCCATATCAAACATGCCCAGGACCTACTCTCCAGTTTGTTGGAAGACATGGCCACGTTTGAGATTCTAATGGCTGAACTGCAACCTCTCGTCCACGATACAAGATGGCAGCTGCTTTTGGCAGACTCGAGGTTGGCGGACGTCATCTCCACCGCGCAAGGCAGTTTGAAGGAAATCAACGATATACTAAAGGCTACTTATATACAGCCAAGTTCGGAAGGTTCCGTGAGACTTCGTCGTTCAGCACGATTCAGACCGCAACAGCGCCTTAAGGAGCTCCAATACACTCTGCTGATGATCAGGATCAACATCACAGCTATGCTTAGTGTATTTACGGCGTAGGGCGGTTCAAATGCCACTGGAGAGACTTTGTAGCTGACGATTCATTGTTAGAACACGATCCGCCCACCTACAGTCCTCGGTCCAAGAAGCAGCACAAGACGCCAAGCTCGTGGATGACCGCGTTTATCAAGCCCTTCTTACCCAAAGCTCTATGTTGCAGGAGATCCATCATCGAATGGAGCTTGCCTTTGAGGGTAGAATGGTGACCGATGTCGTTGCTGCCGAACCAGCTGTTGCAGAGACCACGACTTTGAACAGCAGCGATGAGTCTGGGGCCGGATCCGGTCTCGTTGGCCATCTCGCTCATGTCAAAAAAAGGCCTTTCGAATACTTCAACACCGAAGTCATAGGCTGTCCTACGTCTTGCATTTGTGTTTGCCATCGATATCTTCGTCTCCGTTCCCCGGAACGACTACAGCGCATTTGTGGTGTCTTTTTTCTTGAATTAGCTTCTCTCTACATGATGGGCCGGTCTTGTACTAAGAAGAGCTGCCGCAAGCAGTCTACGTCTGTTGCTCGGTTGACTTACTTCTTTCCTCAGTGGCTACTCCTCCGCATGGTGTCAGCCACATTGTGGGTTCCGGATCTCCAAGCCTGCAACCTCAGTCTCAAGGTGCCGCGAGTGGTGCCGGAAGAATCAGAGATCTTTTGCCGGGCCAGGCTGGGCGATATACAGGGGATTCAATCCCTTCTGGATCAGGGGTTGGCGAGTATTTACGATGTGGGCATCTCGACTGGAGCTTCGGCAACAACCGTAAGACAATCTCCTCTCACCGTCCTTGTTGCACGACGCTTGGGCCTAGGTGCTAAATACAATGTGTTCAGTACGCTATCGACCGTTACCAGATCGACACATGGCGCTTTCTTCTGGCCAAGGGGGCTGACCCATACCTTGTCAATTCATCCAACCAAACCACTGCTGACATTGCGTGGAATAAGGTTTTTGCAGGGTCTGCACCTGCAGACTGCGTCGCGGCGATCATTGATGACTTCGATGGCGCCGAATACTTGAAAGTGCGCAAATTTCCAGCGCTGCACCTCATCATCCTGGGCCTTGTCGTCGGTGATCTCACGACGCAAATACAGCTTACCGCAGAAGCTGGGCTGGACGCATTCGATTGGCAGGGCCGCACAGCCCTTTCGTGGGCGGCAGCTAAAGGTGACGCCGACTCTGTTCAGATGTTGCTTGAGCACGGCGCAGACCCCAACACTGCTTCGTTCAATGGGAGCACACCGTTGATGTTCGCTTCACGAGCGAGGAACCCCTCTTGCATGGAGCTTCTTCTGGCGGCAGGGGCACGGCCGGATGATCTCAATTCTTGGGGGACTAATGCGTTAGCGTATGCGATGAGAAGACTTGCGGAAGATGTTGATGGGATTTCTTTCGTGAAACCGCTGTTAAAAGGCGGGGCAGACCCCAACTACCGATGTGGAACACAGACGCCGTTGGCACTGGAGCAGGCGGTGCTGTTGGGGTCAGCAGAAGACGTGAAGACGTTGTGTGAGTTTGGAGCAAGGCCGCCCAAGCATGGTGAATTCGATTTGATCAGGAGCGGAGTGTTGAAAGGCGACATAAGCCTCGTGAGGGTTCTACTTGAGTGGTTCTGGAGTGCATTGGACCACGAGGAGAAGAATAAAGTATCCGCGGTTGTTAGGGGGCTAGACAGCGCCGAGATGATGGAAATGTTCAAGAGCGGTATGGCTGTGAGGGACGACATGGCAATCGATGCTGATGGCATGAGTGATCTCTTTTTTGACGCAGTTGAGAGTCTCTGAAATGCCCAAGGATGGGCAGCCTATTTGAAGTGGTTGCCGGGTTGGCGCTAGGACGCTGGAAAGTCGTCGGGCCTGTAGAACCGGCTGTTGACCGCCCGGATGCTATGGATAGGGCTACCTAGCGGGCGACTTTGATTCGGGGGTCGCACTTCGGATGGTCGCTTCCGCCACATGAGTTTATTGTGGCACTCATGCGGAGGGGAGGGGAACGGCAGTAGCCAGCAAGGTCCCCCGCCCCACAACTACGTCATCGTCCGAACACACTCCAGCTGGAGACCGGGAGCTTTGCTTCCATTTTGGAGACGTCCTCTAGAATTGGTCACCTATTCGAAACACAGCATCTGAAATTGCAATTCTCTACTTAAATCGGCCTGGCCCGAAATAGACGCTTTAACTCGAAAACAGCAAACATGGCCGGCGTAGTAGCAGCAGCCATTGCGGCCGAGCAAGTCATCATGACCGGTGTCGAAGCCGCAGCAGCTGTCGCGATTGCAGCCCCGACAGCACCACTAAAAATGGCCCTCACCCAACTCGACAGTCCAGATGGCGATGTCGACCTTACCCGCTCCAACCACACCCTCACCGTCATCGGCGACAAAGCCTACCTATTCGGCGGCGTCGACGCCTCCGGCAACCTCTGCCTACCAACAGTCCACGCCATCTCCCTCCCCCAAGACAAGTCCCAAACCGACCCCTTGACCTCGAAGTCAACCTCTCAAGCAGACTACCCGCCTTTCCCGACCAAGGACATCTCCACCGGCGACCTCAACGTCCCCACGCCACGACAGAACCACGCCGCTTGCGCACGAGGAAACCGCTACATCTTGATCCACGGCGGAGAAGACGCCTCTGGCAAGCCCATTGAAGAAGACAATGTCATTTGGCAATGGGACTCTGAGACACTTGCATGGACAAAACTTCGTGGTACGGCGCAACTGTACAAGAGCATGGCTCCTCGCTCAGGGCACAGTATCTTTGTAGACGACAAGCAAGGCTTCCTCGTCTCCCTTGGTGGAAGCGACGACCAGACCAAACGTGAGGTATGGTTCTACGACTTCAACCAAGCTGTCTGGACTGCCTTGCCGGATCTGCCCAGTGGTAAAGAGTTTCTGGATGCAGCAGCTTACGCGGGAAATACTCTGTATGTTTTGACCAAAGATGCGTCTGATCCGAGCGCTGTCAGCTTGTTGTCATTGTACCTCTACGACAACGCCACCGACCGGGAGAAGCCGCTGCCATGGGAGACACATACCTTTGAAGCACCATCTCCATGCCCTCAGGTACGGGAAAGAGGTGCCCTGGTTCCCATCATGACTGGGTATGGGAGGGAGTACCTTGTTTACATGCTTGGTCTCTCAAGTGATGGTACTCATGGGTCTCAGGCGGATATTTGGACCCTACAGTTGCCTTCACGAGGTATTACGGGCGCGAAGGTGAAGGATTATGTCAGGGAGAAGCTGCCGAAGATGACGAGTGGGGAGTTGACTTGGGCTGAAGTGGAATTGGTTCCGATGGAGCAGATGGAGAAGCAGGGGAAGGTTCACCCTGGGCCGAGGGGGAGCTTTGGTGTTGATAGTTTTTTGGGTGGACGAGGGGTGGTATTTTGGGGTGGTGTTAACCCACGAGGGGAGAGGGAGGGGGATGGGTGGATTTTGAGGCTGGCGAGTGGGTATGAGGATTATGATCGGAAGGAGTAAAGCTGAGGAGTGGTTACTGAGAATGGTCTGGCGTTTTGGCAGTGCAATTATCTTGTTATCGAAGAGTTTGGGGAATGTTGAATTTTGTAGGCGTATAAGACTTTATACTCTCGTGCCTGGCGTAAGTGACTATGATCCTGGATCGAAATCGAAGGTTTAATTGCTTGTTTAGGACTTGTAGTACCTGGTTGGTGGTTCTCATGCCGCAGAGTGCTGTTGTCTTGGTTGGTTACGAACCTGCCTTATCTTGAGTGCCAACCACATCTTGGACAGGGTGTCAAAAGTAAAGAGACTGAGATATATGACATAGGATGTTGAAGATCGCTGAGCGGTACCGGCTATAGGTCTACTAGCCGCAGTCTCCCTTTGTTGGCTCAGAGCGTGCTAATGGGGTACGTTGAACTAAGTACATTCTAGGTTAGGTAGGTCAAGTCAAAACCTTGTCAATGGCCAGTCTTCGATCTACTTGGCGGGTAGTGGATTGGGCCACCTGCCTACCGACAATCTTCACGTGCACTTAGTTATATAACGCTCCTACAGAGATCAACCAGTCGATAAGTGAAGTGAGCGCCGCGGTTTATGCCGAGTCGCTGGCGGTCTTTGGCTTCTCTCCAGGATTATGCGCGAATCGAGACTCGGTGGAGAATGATTAAAGTTTACAAGCCACGCAGCGCGGGTATGAACCTGGAATCCAAAAAAACGCTTAAAGCGATGAGGTGGGCTGCTGCATGTGGTGTACTGCACAGTACGCTGCACTAAGCAGTAGGCAAGACCAAGAGCTCCAAAGGAAGGCAAATTATAAGTGGAGTGCTCATGCTTCTGTGCAACCATGCAGGTGGGGAATGGGACCAATAGATGGTGAAAGGGTCGACAGGGAAAAGAATACCTTCGGATTTAAATGGCTCACCGTGGTGGTTGAAGTGGATGACAGCAAGATAAAATCCCGGGGACATGGTTCATGACCTGAGAATGTGATGTTGCGCTGCATATGATCATGAAGATGCTGCCACCCTTTCCCACTTGCCGTGGGGAACGCGCAGCTAGGGACGGCAAAGCGCACGCTGGAAGGGTCTTTGAAAAGCTAATGCGCACGATGCTTTCACATGACCTGGCGTTCTGTGTGTGGGGTTGACCGTCTTGGGGTTCTTGACTCCTGGGGTGCCCTGGGATTTCGAGGAAAAGAGCGGCTGGTAAGTCGGCAACGTGGGACTTCACCTGGGAATACAGGGCTCTTACATAAAACAAGAAGCCAAAACGGTCATGTAGTGTCAGAGAAAGTATCAAGACTGGAACCGGCATCAATAGTTGAGTGACCCAGGGACTCGATGGCGCCAATAGTGTCATTTCCTCCAGGCTCGACAAGAGAATTTTGATGTCGCCGATGTCGCAACTCGTCAATCGCGGTTGGGGCGCGAAGTCTACCGGTTCCAGCTTGGGGCTTCGAGCGCGGTCTTATGATTGGTCGTTGAAGCTGGCACAACCCTGTCCCCACAAAAGCCACAAGCCACCGAATTTTTATCAATCAGATAAGATGAAAATTTGATGATCTGATAAAAATGCCCCCACAGCTGCCAAGGATGGACCCCAACCAGAAATTCCCATTTTCGCACATGATCGTCTCGAACGACCGGACATGCATCGGCCCCTCACTCCCAAAGAACGTCAAGTTGCAGCGCAGACTGTTCCAAATTTTCGACGGAACGGTTCCTGACTGGCCATTTCTCGGGTCCCAGCTCCTCTCTCCTCCATTCTCACCCGGTCGCTCCATCACTCCCGCTGCTGACCGCCGGCCGTGATAGCGACGCAACCCACATTTCTTCGTCAAACACTCTTGGATCGGTGGAGCAGGCATCCTTGTGAATGGCACGCCAAGGTCGCATTTCTCAAGGAATACCGCAGGATGCGCCCTCCCACGCGGGATTCCCGCGGGCTCTGGCCTGTTTCTCGTCGGATGATTTGTCTGACTCCGGGCTTCTGGTTCGCTGATTTGGCCGGCGCATGGCTTCGGTGATGGGGTGAGGGGGGTCCACTGTACACAGTACTACCGGGTGGGTGCATTGGGTGGTACCGACCGAGGGGGAAAACTTAATCCATCTGATTAGATTAAAAGCCTCGGGTTGTGCCTTTTCTTGGGACGTCTTTTGGTCCCTACTCTCCATTTGTCTTCGTTGATCCCCGCCCTCTTTTCAACCTGTTTACCCCCGAACCCACATCATGAGGGACGCTCTTTCTCGGCTCCGGCCACACGAAAATGTTCCTGTCGTGGAACCAGCCCCGGAGGTGAGCGAGAAGGAAGCCAGCGACAAGGAGGCCAATGTCGTCAATACCGAGGGCGTGAAGGAGTCCATGGCCGACGATTCGGATGCCATCTCGCTTGATGCCCAGCGTGGTGTGCAGGATATTGAGGCCTTGACAAAGGTCTGGACAAAGCAGGACATCATCTGGGCCTATATCACGTAAGTTGGGTATCTTCGTCTTGCATGTGACGCCCCTGAGCTAACGTGGATCGGTGCACCAGTATCTGGATCATCTACTTCATCGATGCGATGCAGCAAAACATGACCAACAGTCTGTTGCCCTTCGTCACGAGTGCCTTCCAGGCCCATTCCCTCACGCCTACCGTCTCCATTTTCGCCTACCTGATTTCCGGCCTGTCCAAGCTCCCGCTCGCCAAGATCCTCGATGTCTGGGGCCGTCCCCAGGGTTTCTTCCTGATGATGATCTGCCTCACAATCGGCCTCATCTTGATGGCTGCTTGCCAGAATGTCGAGACATATGCCGCTGCCCAAGTTTTCTACTGGGTTGGCTACAATGGTGTTACTTACTCCATCTCGATTTTTATTGCCGATACCTCGTCGCTCAAGAACAGATCTCTGATGTTTGCCTTCGCCTCGTCTCCATATATCATCACAGTCTGGGTGGGAGGCCCACTTGCCAATGCATTCCTCAACGGTCCGGGTTGGCGATGGGCCTTTGGCGCCTTCGCCATCATCACCCCGGTCATCTGTGTTCCCTTGCTTGGTTTGTTCTACAAGAACTACAAGAAGGCCAAGAGACTTGGTATCATGCTTGAGAGGAATTCAGGGCGCACGTGGATCCAGAGTCTGAAGTACTATTTCATCGAGTTCGATGTTATCGGCATGGTGCTCATTATCGCTGGACTGGCACTCTTCCTCCTCCCTTTCAACATCTACTTCTACCAGAGCGATGGCTGGGCTTCGCCTACCTGCATTGCCATGTTGGTGGTTGGCTTTGTTCTTTGCGTCGCCTTCGGGGCGTACGAGAAGTGGTTGGCCCCCAAGACGTTCATCCCGTTCGAATTGCTCACTGATCGGACTGTTCTTGGTGCTTGCATTCTTGCTGGCAACTTGTTCATCTCCTTCTACATTTGGAACAGCTTCTTTGGTTCCTTCTTGCAGGTGGTCAGCGGTCTGGACATCACCAAGGCAAGCTACATCCAGAACATTTACAGCATTGGGTCTTGTTTCTGGTCCCTGGTCGTCGGCGTTCTGATCCGCTGGTCCGGTCGGTTCAAGTGGTTGGCTTTGTACTTTGGTGTTCCCCTGACAATTCTCGGCGTGGCCCTCATGGTTGTTTTCCGTCAACCAGATGCCAACATCGGATACATCGCCATGTGCCAGATTTTCATTGCAGTATCCGGCGGTACGCTGGTCATTTGCGAGCAGATGGCGGCCATGGCTGCCACCACCCATCAGTACATCGCTGTCGTACTGGCCATTGAGGCTATGTTCGCCAACGTGGGAGGAGCCATTGGTGGCACCGTCGCCACATCTATCTGGGGTACTGTGTTCCCCAGGAGCTTGAACAAGTTTCTTCCAGAGTCCGAGAAGGCCAATGCTGCCACCATCTTTTCGAGTATCAATGCCCAGCTTAGCTATCCATGGGGTAGCGAGACGAGAATCGCCATTCAGGACTCGTATGGCGACGCGATGAGATACATGATCATTGCGTCAGCGGTCATTCAAGTCATCTCGATTGCTTCCGTTGCTGTTTGGAGAGATATCAAGGTGAAAGATTTCAAGCAGGTGAAGGGTAATGTCATTTGAACGATATTTTTGGACATGAAGACATGCTGTATAAAAGGTTTACGAGAGAAGGATGGATTTTGAATGAATCTAGTAATGACTGGTGATGGCTTTCTATACCCTGGGGAGGACTTTTGGAATGAAATAATTTTGGACATTTGTCTGCATTATTAAATATTTTTGGCCTTTGAGTTGCACTTTGCTTGAGACGACACACTACACACATTGATGCCACGTCATCCTAATCGCGCTCTTGGCAGTGTGACCCCCATCGTGATCCTCCTCAAAGAAAAACCTCTCGGCTTCATCGTTTCTGCTTTCATTCATGTTCTGCTCCCACTTTTGGAGGTACTCCCTCTCCGAACGAACCATCCCTGTCACCGGATAAAGCGTCAGATCTTCCAGCTCCCCTTTTCTCCGCCCCTCATCAAACTGATAATCAGCCAAGCAGACCCCATGCGCTGTCTCCGTGAAAATCTCGCGGCGTGCCGGCCGATTGAGCTCCCAATCACGGTAAGACTGGAAAAAGTCGACCACCGGCAGGACGTCCCGGCTCAACGCATTCTATCTTACCAGGTAAAGTTCCCACTCTGTTGGGTCATACTCATTCGACAGGGGATTGCGTATCATCAGATAGATGAACGCCATGCCGTACGCTATCCGGTCCCAGACTCCTTCGTTCACCACTCTCAAAACGGACCACTCCCTTTCCTGTTCCCAGGTACTCCCATCATCAAAAACGATAGCGCCAGTTTGCTTCAATATCTCCCTTCCATTCAATTGCTCCCAATAGTCCACTGCACAAGGGAACCTCAGTACTGAATTATAGCCAGGCTTCGGAGCCGCCGAAGAGATCCCAACCTGAAGATTGTGAGGCATCTTCTCGGTCCGGGGACGGCTCTCCTCCTTACTATAACCCCACCTCCAAAGCTCCCTAGGCTGGTTACATCCCTTCTTCTGACACTCAAACTCAGGATCCCGTACAGGCCTCCACACAGCATCCTCAAACACCGCAATAGGAGTCTTCTTCACCATCTTGGTCCGACAGATCCGATACCGACGATTCCACGACCCCTCTTTATCATGGAAATCCAACAACCAAAAGTCGATGCTCTTGATTGCGTACATGATATCCGAATTTTCCAGCCAGATGATGACCCACGAAGGGATCGACCGCTGGCCCCGAAGGCCCGATACATATTGTTCCCGAAGGCCCAACGTGACAGTTATAGAGGCGGGCAGGAAAATCGTGCTGTTGATGGATAGGTAAGGATATGGCGGCTCGCGCGAAATACCAAAGTGGAGGATGTCGAGGTTGGGGTTGAAGAATCGCGGTTTCGGAGAGGAGGGCTTGCTGCGGTCGACGTACTTGGCGTAGTGCTTCAGGGTCTCTTGTCTTGCTTCAAAGCATAAATGAAGGGTTGCCGGAAGGGGGACGGTTTCAAGTCGATGAGGCACTGTAAAGCCAAAACGGTCTGAGGGTTCCGAACTATCTAGGTACATGGCAACAGTCCTGGGCTCCCAAGAAGCTCGGTAGATCTTGAGACGCAGTTCGGCGGGGAGGGCATTCCAGGCCGTCGAGGTAGTTGTGGGCATGATTGGGGATTGGTATCTTATGTGACTTGTGGTATTCGTGAGTAGCGTTGCTGCTGGTTAAGTCCTCAACTCGGGTGTATGCGTGTGGCTGTTGGTAGGTAGTAGGTAGCGGTTGGAGTTGACTTAGGGCGCCGGTGCTTTTTAAAAGCAAACGGGCTGCCACTCGCCCAGGTTTCAAGTGTGTTGGTCAGGCGTGATACGGGCATGTCCACCTGCCTTGGCAAGAAGTTCTCCGCCATTGTTACTTGGGATGGAATTCTGGATGTACCGAGATGGACTAAGCGGCCATTGAGTAAGGCAGGTGGATGTATTCTGGGATTCTGTCTCCGGAAGACAACAGGGTTTATTGGGATGAACGATAGGCTTAAGTGACGTGATGGGTAGGTGTTACGGGAGGCTAGGTTGATCGGCTTTATGAGAAAAAGCTTAACTGCCCTGTTTACCTAGCGCTACCCACAACGAAAGTGCTAGAATATTTACAGCCAGCACCACAATTTTATTCTGTCCTGACACAGATTCTTCTTTCATTCGCGTTCTTCTTACCTTATCCGCTACACCGCATGCACTAGCCCTCTACGTCGAATTATTCATCAAGAAGCCTTCATTCATCGACAATGACAGACATGGTCATTTCAGCCGCCACCAGCCCAGCCAGCCGTGGCTGGCATTCCCTCCCAACCGAAATGCGGCTCGAAATTTACCGCCAATGTTGGGAGCCTAGGAAGATCCAATTTCGTTGTCGGCACGAGGAGAAGGAAAAAAAGGCCTTGGGTAGGAAGCTGCCTATCACACTAGCCATCGACCGCGAATCCCGGTGGGAGACTTTGAGGCACTATAAGCGATGGTCGTTGAAGTACAACTTCAAACGTAAGCTTAATGACAAGAATCACCCGGGAGGAATGAGGCGCGTCAAACATGGCTATATCAACCCAAAGATCGATTCCATCGAAATCCACGACACACAACTTTACGCAACGAGACGGTTCCTTCTGACCGGGCTGGTTTTGGACCCAACTATCTTAGCCTCTCTTGATGTCACAGTTACAGGATATGAATGGGCAGTCCGAGAAGTCACCGATAGTGTCAACATCTTTGACACCCCGGAGAATCGAGGAGCGGTCCGTCGCATTAGAGTCATCATCAAGCTATCCGGTCAATATCAAAGCCGGTCAAGGAGAACATGGGAAACGAAGGAGTTTTCTATTGACTTGTCTGCCCAGTCACTTGAAAATGATATGCTTGTCAAGTCAACTCTTTGAATACTTCATTTCTGTTCACCCGAAAGGAGACATCTGTTACGGCTTTGCTCTATGAAGGGGGTTTGAGCGCGACGCCGAACTGTGTTAGAAGTAGGTGACGACGCAAGAGATAAGGTAGTGTGGGAGGAGGAGGATATCACAACAATATGATGGAGGTGGTACTCAGTGCGGTTGTTTGCAGGATAAGAAGCAGGGAGTGCGGGGAAACTTGGTTGATGGGTTGAGGGATGGATTGGGTGTTTTACGGGTATAAGCAGAACTATTGTATCCTCTTCTAGAAATTTCCGTTTATTTATCTGCTATCAATAGACCAAGGTACTCTCTATGTATCAATGGAAGACAGCTTTGTCGGCTCCAGACTGAACAAAAGGATTGCATTGTTAATACATAGCAGAATCATGATGAAGACCTGATTCATCTAGCTTAAACAAATAAAGTTAGATCATGAACTAAGGTATACATGAGCAGCGACCGATGTGATAAAGCAGCCCTAAAGGTTAGTCTGCAACTCCCACCTCGCATGTTTGTGAATGAGATTAGGATGAAAGGTTCCTTTACAACCCAGGCCGCCAACAACGTAGGTAAAGGTTCCGTCTTTCATCCCAGTGTTGGATGATGTAAACCCATCTAATCTGCAAGGCGTGAGATGGGAGCGCTCGCTCTCGCGTCGGCTCGTTTCACGGCGCCGACTGAGAGGGCAAAAGACCTGGAGCAGGGCCCGCAAAGATATCGACGACTGGCGAAAGCAAACATACTTTTCTCACACAGACCGGGGAGAAACCGTCCCTCTTCTTTTCCGCATGCAACAACCAAGACACACACACAACAGCAGTCGTGCAATACCGCGACCTCATCCAGCTAAAATGTCTCTTTCCACCAGACGAGCAGCAACGGGCTGGCAAGCGCTACCCCAAGAGCTTCGACTACAGATCTATCGGCAGTCATGGGAGCCCAGGAGCGTCTTTGTTGGAGTTAGATCAACGCAGGCAAACGCGCTAAACGGGCGAGCGAGCGAGGCCAACAATGCGCCACAACTCCCGGTCACACTACACCTCAACTACGAGGCGCGAGAGGAGATGCTTAAGAACTACAAGCGCCTGCAACTGATTTACCTAGTCAACCTTCCGGATGCGGAGACGGAGCCTCAGGACGGGGAGACAGAGTTCAGATCCCTCAACAACTATATCAACCCCTCACTCGACGTTCTTCACCTCGACCACCTATGCCTTGAGGATTCTCCCAGTCTGATGATGGAAGCGATCCGTCCAGCCTCCCTCCATGTGGCTCTGGGACGAGACATTGACGTTTACTTCGCCACCAAGCTGTTCCACTACCAGGTGCTCCCGGGAATCCCCACCATCTTCGACGGAATTCAGACGATTGACTTCTGGGTCACGCGCCGAGAGCCTGACAGTAACAGGAACAGCCCTCATCCCGAGGGGACGTTCCCGATGACGTTTCGGTACCGCATCTGCCGGACATCTCAAGCCCCCAAGACGAAACTGGTGTCTTACCAGGACAGCCGCTGGCGCCCGGTTGAGTTCCACGACTTCAACTGCAATGAGCCGGGCTGCGCCAATCAGTCCTCCGTTTGGAGATGGGTGTACCACCCCGAAGAAAACAAACCCTGGGAAAGGTCTCCGGTCGCAAGCACCTACTACCTCGAACCTGATGATCAAGAACCAAAGCCAAACAGACGACTTAAAATCCCTGGAGCCGCCTGCCACTGGGTCGACGTCGACGTGAGACGCATCCTCAAGCACGACGGGGCGCTCATTTTCGACAGTGGTGGAACAGAGTCCAGCTACTCCAGCGACGGCCATGATTTCCCGAGAGTGAACCGCGAGTGGTCGGTCCTCCGAGTCATGCCCCCAACTCTCTGGGGCAAAGAAGTCGTCGAGAGGGCTTGGCAACATCTCGGCGTGAACCACCCTCTAGGTGGTGGATCTTACTTCCCTCCGGAAAATGAAGGGGACCCGCACCCTGACGACGATTGTGAAAATGACTGGAGCTATCTAGAGTTGGAACCCACACCGGAGCAGTATCTCCATCCAGGGATGCAGCTGCATCCAGACATGGCTTTCCGGATGGAGGTTATTCCTCTGTTTCACAACATTCTTCACTTTTCTGGGACTTCGCTCGAGTCTGTTCAGTGTATCCAGGGAGTCTGCCTGCCGGGTTATCAGATGGATGGGAGCTGCATAACGGCGCTGCTGGGCAGCGAGACGAAGTACCCGGTCGTGAGCGATAAGTTGGAGGAAGAGGTGATGACGAGAACGGGCGTGGACCTTGAGATGGAAGATTTGGCTTTGCGGAATGAGTTTGAGGTGTGGAATCTGGGCGGACTAAACTTCACAGCGATGCGCGAGAAGGTTTGGCACGGCTGCAAGAAGGCCATCTAGCTGGATCTGGGTTTGGAGCGGTAATGGAGAGGACATGTGTATCAAGGTTTGGCTCTCTGATAAGCATTTTATTAGATGTTGGGCTGCATCTTTATTATCTAGGTGGATAAGTTGGTTAAGATAGAGTGGCGATGTTGTAAGATTATCTTGTTGTTAGATTACCTATATAGTCACACCCGACAAAATTTTTGGCTTAGTCTGTATTGGTCTTATAAGGTGAGTAAAAGGTGAGCGCAGTGAGTATTACCCTGAGCTGAAGTGGGTTTAAGGACCGTTCGGCTATACTTGCCGTAATTAAAACTGATTATGACTTCCGTTTTTCTCTTTGTGCGTGCTAGTAGCCTGTTATTAAACCCACTAGAATTACTATTTGTATTAAAATTGTAACTTTAGATATAGACGAATTTATTTATTTTTTTAATAGAAGAAGATACTTATGAATTAGTTATATATTTATAAATATTTAGTTAAATAGCTTTGGTTACTATAATTTAAAGATTATATAAAAATAGCGAAAATATATATAATAGACTATTTGTTTATTACCCGAGTTTCTATTTTACCGTCCCTTTAGTGGAGGAATATATATTAAAGAATAGTAGGGGTATTTAGTGGATTAATTTAATAAGTGTATATTGATTTTAAGGGATAAGGGGCGTTAAACTTTAATAATTATAGATCTATAGTACTATATAAACGGAATAGCTATAAAGCGTACCGCTCTCGGCTTATTTTTTTAGGACTATTAGGGAGTATATTAAGCTGAAATTGTAAGTAGAGGGAAAGGAGAAAGGGCTAAGAAACGTATTTAGAAGGTAGAACTGATATTTATATTACTAAGGATTTTATTTTTGTCGGTATTGCTGATAACCTTATAATTTCCGACTCTTTATAGAAGAAAATAGAGTTATCGGAGGTTTAGTTGTATGGTTTTTGCCGATGTAGAAACTGATTTACTTTTTAGTTTAGAGGTTGCGAACTTTAAATATATTAGTTAGTATAAAGTAGGTAGTAGATATTGGTAAACGCGAGAGTAGCGGAGTTAAGAACGGTTAGAGGTAAGTCGGATAGAGAGAGGAGAAGTGGTAGTAGATAGTATAAAGGTATAGTTAAAATATAAAGTAGTTGGCTAATGTGTAAGGATATATAGGCTTTTATTTAAAGGAACGCCGATTAGTGTTTGTAAAGTGAAGGCGTCGGGCGGTCTTTACTTAGAGGTAATCTTAGATGGGGACTATTTGTAAGTTAGACGTAAAGGGGATAACCTTTATATACGTTGTTATCCATTAGGGGGGTCGTTGTTACCCTTATATATTTTATTTTTTTCGATATTTAGGTTTTAGAGAAGGGTTTGTTATTGTAGATTCAGTTTTACTGTAAATACTAGCGTCGGTAGATCTTTGAAGCTTTCGAGCTTTAGTAGCGCTTTGCTTTTTTTTCTTGCCTTTTACGTAGAGTTATTTGTAGTTAACTTCTTTGTAAATAAACTATATGTTAAAGGGTATCTTCTTCCTAAATAAGGTACTAAGGCCTTTTATATAGCTGGCTACTGTTAAAGTACAGCACTTATTTGTAGACTTTACAGTGTATCTAGGCCTGTAACCTACAAGGCCTACAATAACCAATGGCTTAGAATTATAGTGCTTATTAACGATCTGTCGTGGCGATTACATGCTCACCAACGCTCTGCCGTAACGATTACAGTAAGCTTTCGGACCTCCGATTCAACCTAGAGATCCATATAGCTAGCGCCCGGAGTTCCAGACATTTAGCGCACAGCAATGGAGAAGAGATTGGGGAGGAATACGGAGCCGAAGATCTATAAGAGGCTTGCCCTCAGGACTGTTCACTGTGATATTTTCTTGCCTGTTAAGTCAATTCAATATACTGGTTCACCACATTTTTCAGTGCCTCACAAGCCTATGTTACTGTGATCACCTTGTATGTTGCAGGGCGCTGTCCTTGCAATCCATCTTCCTTCAGTGTCAAGCCACTGTCGTATGCTGCAGACAAAGCCCAATTCACTCTTGGTGTACTGCGCCCACCACCACGCAGGCTTATGCCTATAGGCCTGCAAAGCACATACTTCAACAGCTACTATCTCCCAATTAATCTTTTTAGGTCTTTGAATCGTTTCTTTAGACCGCGCTGAAGGTTTCGCTCGATGAATATATCGATGATCATTTTATCGGATATATATGTATTTCCATTTATCCTTATCTTCTAGAAGCTTCGAGTTGTACTTTGAAGTCGACTTTTTAAAAATCGTTCGGAGTAAGGATAGGATTTGCGTTTAAATAAATATACCTAACGTTAGCTTTAATATTGTTACGTTAGGCGACTTTTTATTAAAATGTTATTTTAAATATATTCGAGGTTATTTTTATTATAATATTTGTTATTTTTCTAATTACTTACTCGAAGAAGTGGTAATATACGTTTATTTGGTTGATCGATTTGTTCAGCTACTTACTTGGTTCGTTCGGTAGGGCTGAGTTGTTCAGCGGTTAGGCGACTTTGGGGTTGTCGAAATTCGGAAATTTAAGAGTAAGTTGAGAAATATTAAGGTTGTTATATTACTTTATTGTTATTGTGGGTATTGAAGAGACGTTATGTAGTTACCTCTTTAGAATTTTGAGACTTTGTTTGTGTTTAATATATTGCAGTTCCGAGAGACCGCCTTTTTATATTTACGGGAATATACGCCGGTAGGTTAGTTGATGTTGATTAGGCCTTGTCGGGTAGGTGGAAGTAATTACCGTGAAGACTCTGGGGTCCCTGAATTGCGAGGAAGGTAAGTATAGGGAACTATATCCTGTAAAAGAAAAAGAAATAGGGAACTATACCCTGTTAATAAAATTATAAGTATTGAACTATAGAGATCTATATTTAGGAAGAGAGTGTAGTAAATTAGTATATTAAACTCTAATTGTTTAGTTTAAACTTGAACTTAAGGAAAGAAAGAAAAGATAATTCTAAATATATTGTAAGGGAAGCCCTTTATAGGTATTGAAGACTTTATTTTCCTTTTTATTATTCTTTATAATTTTTATCGGTTTAATAGCCTATAGAGGTTTGTATTATTAATAAGCTTTGTTAAGTCCTTTAAATTCGATTGATTTTAATGGGTGAGAATGCTATAGCTGCTAGATCCTAGACCGTTAAAAACGCTATGGTTACCGTAGTTTTAATTTATTAAGAATTTTGATAGAGAGTACTGTGGTTTACTGTAGTAGTTGTAGTAGAAAATTCTGGTTTATTATAAGAGCTGCGGTTTTTAACCGTAAGTGTTGCTGGTAGTGTAAGTGCTGGAAACTATATGGAAGAAGGTATTATAAAATCTATAAATACGTATTATATTTTATTAATGCCGGATTTTAGGATTTAATTTATATATTTAGGTAGATTAAATAAGGATTCTATTACTTTAAACTACTTTTGATGTTTTTAGGCTTACCGCTTTTAGACTTACTGCTTTTAGACTTATCGTTTTTAGACTTACCGCTTTTAGACTTACTGCTTTTAGATTTACTGCTTTTAGACTTATTGCTTTTAGACTTGCCACTTTTATATCTGTTTAAATAGAATTATATATTAGTGTTATAATTATATATTGATAAACTCTTTTAAGTTTATTTTAACCGAATGACTATGTATTAGAATCCTTCTCGAATATTCATTATACTATACTACTGAATACCTTCGAGTATTTTATAGTATTAGTTAATTATAATTATTGAAATAGGTATGGCTCATATACAGGCCTAAGGGCCCTGTAGCTAATACACTAATAGCGTAGCGGAATTGTCACATACGATACCTGTAGCTCACTGCTGGGGTGCTAGGCTACAGTACCTGGTAGGTGCTGTAGAACAGAGAATTAGTGGGTAACCTTCTATATTTATAGCGATAGCCTTCTAAAGTCTACTATAATACTCTGTAGTAGAGTTCGCACTCGACCTCTACCAGATACCCACCGAGGGCCTTCCAGGGCCTTGCACCCCAGGGCGGGCAGATAGGCCAGAGTATGGCTTGGAAGACCCCGATTTTGGTGAGGTTGGCAAAAAAGCGACTCACGTCCATACAAAAGTCCACCCAAACCGCCCCCCTTATAACCAAAGTGCGGGTCATCGTAGGGTTAGGGTTCCACCAATTATGTAGGGCATATATATAGACCTTAATAGCCTAAATATAAAATATAGGCCATTTTGGTCCACTAAGGCCTCCGATGCAGGCCTTTGAAGTGCCCTAAGGTAGTGGGTAGAGCCTTTCCCTAGGTGCCGGGTAGGCGAAGATTACTAGGTAAGTAACTTTGCCGTTGACTTAGCCGAATCCAGTATTCCACTACAACCAATACTACGTAGTATTACAGTAGCTAACCTACTATAATTATAGGCCTTACGGGGATCTATTTTAATAATATAGTTATACCCGAGGGCTTTTACGAATTTTATTAATAGGCCGATAAAGTTACTAAAAATAGGCTTTAAAAGTAAGGCTTTAGGCCCGAAGAAAAGTAAATAATTCGTTTAAAGAAGGCTTTATATAACCTAAAATAGAGCCCAAAACTTTAGTAAAATAAACTTACTGAATTATTAAGGAAAAAGGGTTTTACTACGCTGATTTCTAACCTAGCGGTTTTCTATAACTGTCACGGTTTTGGCATAAGGTGGGGGAATAGGCGAACCAATAAAGGCTAGACCGGGGACTGGGGCAAGGCTCACGGGCCACAGTCCAGAAGGAACCAATGGGAGCTGGACCGGGGACCGCGGCGGGGCTCACGGTCCACGGTCCAGAAAGAGCCAATGAGATGAGGACCGAGGACCGTCTGGAGGTCAACGGTCCACGGTCCCAAGGTCTATATATACGGAGGAACTAGATGGCTAGCAGATAGTTCCGCAGTATACAATACAAGTCACAATCGTTGGTATCTTAGCTATTGTGATTGAGACAAGCCATTGTTGTACACTGTTTAGCTATACCGAACCAGGATTATTCAGAAATACCTTCAACCAGTATCCCTTTCAGAGGTTCTAGATAGGGGTTCGTCACACGTTACATACTCACTTCAACTCTGTCACAGATAAGTTGAAGGTTACCTTACTACCACCATGGCCGACCAAGAGAACGTTCGCATAGGCGGCATTTCCGCTACTACGTCCACCGATGGACAGGCCGCTACGCTGGAACTCAGCACTCTCGACCAGCTTCTCGCACGCATTAAGGAGCTCGAGGAGAGAGCCCAACAGGCCGAGGACCAGATCCTCGCCGTTAGCGGAGGAAAGAAGCACGTAGCTAAGTTCCCGGCACCGGAGCGTTATAGTAGAGGGAAGGGAAAGCTTAGAAGGTTCCTGATCCAGCTCAAGACTTATTTTCGGCACTACCCGGATATATTCCCTACGGAGGAGTCTAAGGTACTGTTCGCCGCATCTAGGCTCAAGGATAGAGCATTAGTATAGTTCGAACCGGTTATAAACGACTATTATAAGACGAAGGCCGATAACCGTAAAGATATTATAGTCGAGTATTTTCGCAGTTATTAGAGGTTCGAAGCCAAGATTAAAGAAGTATTTAGGGAATATAACGAAGTACGGCGTGCCCAGGAGCGACTCGCAGGACTGCGGCAGACTCGCTCAGCAGCCGACTACGCTACTCTATTTAAAACTAATAGCCTACGTAGTAAGATTAACGATAAGGGGTTAATGCAACTATTCTACAATAGCCTTAAGGAAGAAGTAAAGGACGAGTTATACAAAGAGGAGAGACCCGATATTATAAACAAGTACATCGCTATAGCTATACGTATCGACGATCGACAATTCCAGCGCCGCAAAGAGAAGAAGGGTACCCGGGGACTACAGGGCACCTACCGTCCAAACGACAAGAAAAAACGACAGTACCCTAGCACCAGTTACTCCGGAACTACCTACATAGGGCCTATAGAAGTCGACGCAGTTCAACGGCAAACACCTTAGGGCTAGGGCCAGGGCAAGGGCAACCTCAAATGCTTCAACTATAGGAAGATAGGTTACTTTAAGAAGGATTATCGGGCACCTAAGTAACTTAAGTGGAAGAAGGAGGTCGCAGCAACTACCACATCGGGAGGCGCAAGGATCATCGAAATCGCAACAGTCGAGCGTAAAGAGGAAGACTACTAACTCGAGGAGAGACGGCCGGTAGGGCACCAGTTCCAGGAACTTACGGAAGATCTAGAACGGCTCAAAGATAAACATCAAGAGGTAAACGCACAGTTCCGGGAGCTACAGGAGACAGTCACGGAGGAGACTAAGCACTCGAACCCGGCACTGCTCAACGGATCCACGCAGTAGGTTACACCAGAGACCAAGTACGAGCAGTACCGCAGTACAGTATTACAGCGGACCTACGGAATGAGCAAGCTTATATTTAAAAGTTAGGAAGAGTTCTGGGAAAATAAGAAGATCGCCAATATAGGGCTTACGCAAGAGCCTAAACAAGTACCTTAGTACCAGTGGTATAAGCCACGCGAGGGAGATACGGCATAGTTATATCCCAGATACCTAAAGTATAGGAGGATACCTTAGTTCCAGTATATTATACACGGTTATAGAGAGTACTACCAAAGCAAAGCTCTCCAAGGATACTGGCCAGTACGGCAAGTAGGAAAGAACGGAAATCCCAGACCGGTTACGAAAACTATAGCTAAGAGGAGTTAATAACAGGAGGAATTAAATAACTATTTCCTATAGAAGCAGGGAGACCCAGTAGGACTAGAGAAGGGACTCCAGGTTATACAATTCACACCTAGGTATACGAGATACTACCTCGAGTAAATAATAGACTGGAGAAAGAACACCGCTGACGAAAAAAAATTCGGATTAATGTAATATAAGAGTCCGGATTACGCCTTTTACCTACAAACAAAGGCCAGGCAATACTATAAGACTAAAGCCGAGGCCGGGGCCGAGGAGCGAAGGATACGCAATAAAAGGAGGACTTAATAAGGTATTAGAAACGGAAGGTGGAAAGAGGCCTAGAAACAATAATTAGCCGAATTCGCGTTACTAATTAACTCGAAGCAAAAGGACGCTCTTAAAACACAATAACGCTTAGGAAACGACTTACGGCCCTTCGCGGGGGCCGTCAACCTCTAGGGGACTACGAACGATACCGTTGGAAGCACCGAAAAAAGAAGGTATAGGACAACGACCTAATACTAATTAGCAAGGTCGCTACTATATAGGGCGGAGGCGGAAAGAAAGATAAACGTCTCCGGATTATAACATACTAGAAAGGGCTCCAGGCGTTAGTATTAATAGATAAAGGTATAGAAGTTAATTTAATTTTACTATAATTTATATACCAAGCCAGAATACTATAGAAAGAAAAGAAGGAATAGGTTATTATTAAAGGACTATTTAGGACTTAGAGAATCTACAGAGAAACGTTACCCCTAAATATTATAGTCGAAAGGAAAATAACCTTAATTATATTCGATATTATAGATATAGGACTATTAAAGGATATAATCCTCGGGTACCTATAATATAAGGACTATAACCTAGACATCGATTAGAAGGATAGTGGCTACCTACGACCGAAGGAAGATCGGAAGTATCTAACTAACGATAGGAGATTAGGGGCACGATTGGAGCAGTGTACGGAATAAACACCCTCCACAGTACCACCGCAAAGAGCATAAGAAATAATAGTGTACTCCGTTAATATAGGCGGCAGGATCGAAGAAGTAAGGTTAACGACGTTAGTAGAGATATCGGAGGTCAATAAATACGCCTACTATAATAACGTAAAGAAAAGCGAGAAAAAGGCGGTACCGGTGGAATATCAAGGACACCCAGCCTTCACGGCTAAGCATTTAGAAGGACTTCCAAAGCGAGGACCGTAGGACCATAAAATCAAATTAAAAGAAGAAACTAAACTACAGCTATTCAAAGTCTACTATACCAACGATAAGCAAAGTAAAAAATTACGGAAGTATTTAGACGAGAATTTAAAGAGGGGACATATCAAAGAGTCCATATCGCCAATAAAATACCCCGTATTCTTCGTACCGAAGAAGGACGGTAGCTTACAACTATATATAGATTACCGCCAACTAAACAACGAAACGGTGAAAAACAGCTACCCGCTACCACTAATATCCAGGTTACGGAATCAGCTAACTAAAGCGCAATAATTCATATACTTAGATATACCTATCGGATACGCCTATATACGGATCAAAGAAGGAGATAAATAGAAAACAGCGTTTCGCATACCCTATAGTTATTTCGAATATCTCGTAATGCCATTTAAGCTTACCAATACGCCCGCGACGTTCCAATCTCTCGTCGACCACATAATCCGAAAGTACCTCGATAAAACAGCAGTATATTATCTCGACGACGTTCTCATCTACTCACATACTCTAAAGGAATATAAGCGCCATATACGAGAGATACTCGACGCACTATACGGAGCCGGACTCTCAGTAAATAAAAAGAAGAGTAAGTTCTACGTATAAAAGACAGTATATTTAGGATATCTAATATCGCTAGGTGAGGTTCGTATAGAACCTAGGAAAATTACAGCAGTTAAGGACTAGCCTACACCGTAGTTACAAATATACGTTAGAAAGTTCTTAAGGTTCATTAATTTCTATCGGATATTTATCCGGGGGTACGCAGGTATCGCGCGCCTATTTAACTACTTAACTAAGAAGGACGTAGAGTTCCGGTAGGGGTAGGAAGAAGAGTAGGCCTTTCAGGAGCTAAAAGAGACTATTTTAAAGGACCCGGTACTCAAATTGCCAAACCCCAGTCGACCGTTTAAGGTCGAGGCTGATATATTAGACTATATAATTAGAGGATAATTAGGCCAGCGAGACGAGGACGGAAAGCTACACCCAATAGCCTTCTTTTCAAAGAAGCTAAAGGAGGCTCGTTAAAACTACCTAATCTACAATAAGGAGCTATTCGCTATCATCGAAGCGTTCGAGGAGTGGAGGCTATACCTCAATAATACCAACTACAAAATACAGGTCTATACGGATCACAAGAACCTACGATACTTCATTACTACGAAGGTCCTTAACGTACGGTAAACCCGATAATTAGAGTTTCTTTCGGAATTTAATTTCCAGATCAACTATAAGAAGGGTTCGGAGAACGCCAAAGCAGACGCATTTAACCGGCGAGCCGACCATTACAAAGATACACCCAGGGAGTTACCACCACTACTTAAGGAGACGCCGGAGGGCACCCTCAAATATCCACTTCAGCCGTAGATAAAGTGTTACACAATATATCGTAAGCAAGCCACTTCCAGCAAATACTAAAGGAAAATAGGCGACGATATTACAGAGTAATATTAGTAGGAAAAGTTGGAACCGTAAGGTACCCAGAAGGACAGTTAAGGACGACTATAGTATAAGAACCGGGCCTACGTAGAGCCAGGTGCTAGGAAAGCACTAGTAATAGAAATCCACGGATTAAAGCTCAGGGGACATATAGGTATTACTAAGACTATAGAAAAGATTAAGCAGCACTTTAACTAGCCAAAGATTAAGGACGACGTTAAAGAAGCCATCTAATTATACCATACGTACGAGAGAACTAAGGTTACAAAGCATAAGCCTTATAGATTTCTGGAGCTACTACCAATAACCGAACGGCTATAGAATTCAATTACAATAGACTTTATTACTAAGTTACCAGAATCCAAGGATACGGTAACCGGCGTTAAGTACGACAATATATTGACGGTAGTCGACAGACTTACCAAGTAGATATACTTCTTGCCTTATAAGGAGACCTAGTCGGTAAAGTAATTAGCGGATATAGTACTATAACATATCACATCAACATACACATAGCTAAGGGAATTTATTATGGACCGCGATACTAAGTTCGTATCGAAGTTTTAGAAAGCGTTAATAATAAAATTAGAGGTAAAGAGTAAAGCGTCTTCGGCCTACTACCCTTAGACGGACGGTTAAACGGAACGGCTCAACCAAATTGTAGAACAGTATCTACGGAATTATATCAATTTCGAGTAGGACGACTAAGTTAAATTATTACCTACGGTACAGTTGGCATACAATATATCGCTAATAAAGACGACGAAAGTCACGCCTTTCTTCGCGAACTACAGATACAAGGCAGACCTATATTAGGGACCTAAAGTGGAGGTATCTAAAGCTGCGGTCAAAGCAGACAAGTTACATATACTCTACGGCAAATTTAAGGAAGAATTAGAGTTTGTAAGGGAAAGGATATAGAAATACTATAACTCTAAAAAGCTCGAGGGACCTTGCCTTAAGGGGGGGGATATAATATTCCTTTCCACACGTAATTTACGCACCAAAAAACCTAGTAAGAAGCTGGACCACAGGAGAGTAGGCCCATTCAAGGTCAAGAGGAAGATATCGGAGACGGCATTCGAACTAGAGCTACCTAATACGATGCGTCTACGGTTATACACTTTTTACATCTTACTTTTAGAACCCGCACTACCGGCAAGCAAAGCCAATACCCAGGAGGTGGCGGAGGACGAAGAAAAAGAATACGATATGGAAGAAGTATTAAATTCACGGTTCAATAGAAGTCAATTAGAATACTTAGTTAATTAATTGGATTATCCGGCTACGGACAATTCGTAGGAACTATTAATAAATCTAAATTACCCTAATAAATTAAAAAAATTCTACCGGCAATACCCAGACCGACCCAAATAAAAAGATCATACCCCAAGGCCAAGAAAGGTATTCCTAAACCTAGAGTATAGACAACCTCGACGGGAGTCGAACCCGCACCTCCGACGTAATGGTCGACGTACTATATACTACACTATAAGGTTAATAAAGACCTAGGGACCTGCCTATAACTAGCGCTACGCACCTCAATTACCGTAAGAAGTTAAAGGAATTCCACCGGCGGTACCCTAACCGGCCAGGAAGGAAGGACCACTAAGACCAGGATCCAGTAGGAAGTCAGAGGGCCAGTCGAGGCCCAGGGAGGGACCCAAGGCGAGAGGATCCCACGGGGCAGCGTCCCGGGCGGCGGCAGGCCGAAGGGAGGCCCCGGAGGAAGGTTCCGGCGGGACAGCAATAGAGGACTGCACTACCCGGGCATCTTCTTCCTAAATACCGCGCGCGAATAACTACTCTTCCCGGAAGCGAAGAAAGCGACGTATTCGTTTTACCCGGAGGAGTTTGGCGGTTAATTAAGAGAGCTGGTCTTCGAACTCTTACTCCTTACGCTCTAATTTATCTTACTCCTCTATAACTCGGGAAACTAAAGTAATTAATAAGGATAAAAGGATAAAGGAGGATATACCTATAAGCGGAACCTACGTCAGAGCCGTCGCAAGGGATTTTACGACGTATATACTCGGAGTAACGCAAGGAGTCGGAGGTCATACAGCAAAGAATCTCGGAAGTAAAGCAAATAGAGCAAAGCATAACTTCAGAACCGCAGCGAAAGATTCGCGAGGTAAGGGAAGAAAACTCTTCAGTTTTACGATAACGTTTCTACACGCGGTTAAACATAATAAAAGATAATATAAAGGAAAGAGACTCACATAGTATTAGCAATATAATAAGAAACTAAGCCGCAGGGACTTCGGCCTAGAGAGGGAGCATCATGTCACGGTTTTAGTATAAGGTAGGGGAATAGGCGAACCAATAAAGGCTAGACCGGGGACTGGGGCAAGGCTCACGGACCATAGTCCAGAAGGAACCAATAGAAGCTGGACCGGGGACCGCGGCGGGGCTTACGGTCCACGGTCCAGAAAGAGCCAATCAGGTAAGGACCGAGGACCGTCTGGGAGTCAACGGTCCACGGTCCAGGAGAAGCCAATAAGATAAGGACCGAGGACCGTCTGGAGGTCAACGGTCCACGGTCCCAAGGTCTATATATACAGAGGAACTAGATAGCTAGCAGATAGTTCCGCAGTATACAATATAAGTCACAATCGTTAGTATCTTAACTATTATAATTAAGACAAGCCATTGTTGTACACTGTTTAGCTATACCGAACCAGGATTGTTCAGAAGTACCTTCAACCAGTATCCCTTTCAGAGGTTCTGGAT